>PVLC010014343.1:0-39905 GCA_004027655.1 Graphiurus murinus
CGCTGGAGAAGTTCTGGGAAGAAAGGTTGTCGGTTGCTGGTGAAAGGTGGTTTGCGGAGAGAGGGGGTTAGTTGGAAAGCTGTAGGAAAAGCACTATTTGGAAAGACAACCTCTGTATTGTGTTTGTTATCGTTTGTGCAACGCTTTGATCCCAGAAGGAAAAGAGAGAGTAATAATAAAAGAGGTTCGAACCAGTAGCGTTTAGCCGACGTCTTTTATTGGGGCCTCATGGCTGAGGGTTCAGCCTGGGGCGCCCGATAATGATGGACTGCCCATAAGTGTTTTCTGTAAATATTGTGTATAACAGATAGCACAGGTAGCTTGTGTGCACCAGTGTCAGGATGTCATGTGAGACGTGCATGGTGCCAGGATACCATGGCAGCCTGGCACCTCTAGGAGCGAGGAATCTATTAGCTCTGAGACAGTCTTATGGAACCACCATCCCATATTGACCAAAACGTTGTTATACAGAGCCTAACTGTAAAGGTCAGAGGGAAGAATAAACCTATACACTGAATTAAAGAGCCCACAATTTCCTCTCTTGCATTAACTGCTTAGAACAAGGATGAGAACACAGTGTCATAGAATTAAAATACTTCCTTTCTCCTCCCTATCCTCTCTCTCTCCTTCCCCCCCCCTCTTTCTTTCTTCTTTTATCTTTGTTTATGGTACTAGGTCTTGCACATGCTACATAAGTGACCTGCCACTGAGGTACATCCCAAGACCTTTTTCTTATCTGTTTTGAGACAGGGTCCCACAAAGACCTCCAGATGGGCTTTGAACTTGTGATCCTGATCCTTCCACCTCAGCTTCTTAAGTAACTAAAATCTCTGGCCTGTACCACCATAACCAGCCAAGCCCTTTCTTTAATGGAACGGGAGGGGACAGGAGACAAAACAAACAAACAAACAAACAAACAAACAAAAACAGGAGGGAGGCTCAAGATTGCAAGGCATTTCAAGAGTGAGCCTGGAGCTCAAATCTGAGCTCCCAGGACCCTGGCCACCGTGGGATCCAACACTTCCATAAAACTACTGCTCACCTGGCCAGGTACTATGGCTTCCAGCTACTCAGTGGGGAAATTTGAGATATTTCAATAGAAAATATTTTCATGCACTGAGATATAGACCAAAGTGCTTAAGGAGGCATAGGTTCTTTACCAGAAAACATGGCTTGTGGGAGGTAAATATTTACAAGCTCCAGAGCATTCTCATGGGCACCCCCCATTCCTTTGGGGTCCCTCTTTCCCTTCTCATGGCTCCTTCCATCCTACTTCTGTTTGGGGAAAAAAATCCTGGAATAACATCTGTGATGTAAACCAGTAAATCACTACAGAGCTAAGTAGAATAATCTTCTAATCTCTCCAGGTTCCAAGTTAAAGCCTGAATGTTCTTATATCTGAGAACTTAAGTCTCAGGGAAATACATTCTTTAAACAGAGTCTCTCACTTGTTAAGTTCATGGCGGATGGAAGGGGTTTATTGCTTTCCTGTGATTACCCTTCATATTGGTAAAAAGTCTAAGCAGAGTAGCAGAGTTTTGTAAGTATCCTCATTCTAGCCTTTGAAACTACCTTGCATGAATATTCATGTGGTAATATGTATATGTATATACCATGCATGGGTATGCCTTTATCTGAATTTAGCAGTCTATTAAGATACCTTATGCTAAAAATTTCTGTTGGCCAATCACCAAGGTGTATCAACAATGAAACTGCTGACATTGTCAAGTGTCATGAATTAAATACCTGTAACTATTCATGTGAAAATTTCCCATACAACAGTAATCTTCAAGAGGACAAACCATCTAGAGAGGAAAATACACTAGTTGATTTAAGATAACACTGAAATTTGATAATTTAATTCCTATAACTTGGTTGTCAGTTTTTCTCCAAGGACTCTGCTCAAGGGCATCAAACCATCCAATAAAAACAGTAGGAATGCCTCCATAGTTGCAAACTTACAGAAGAACTGTAGTAAAAGTCATGGAGTACAAAACACAGCAATTATTCCTAGACCTTAAAAAAGATTTACTCCAGTAACAATTAAACTCCCCATAAAATAATGAGTGTGCTGTGAGACAGTAATAGCAATATTTACCTGGAAGAATAAGCCAATAAGCACATAAATTATTTTAAATGCAAATGGAAATGATGTGGTATTTTCAACTCCCAACTGGTAAGCATTTTCTTTTATATACTGAATCTGGCAAAGGTGCTTTAGTGAAGATATTTCCGTGCACCACTGGGAAGTTTCCTGACGCCACTTTTCTAAAAATCCATGTAGCGCTACGGAGTGATGGCCTCAGCTGCAGAGTTCTCATCTTAGCAATTCATTCTGAGACACTGGCCAGGGTTTGATTGTGTGGTCAACTCATGTTCCGTGTTACCAATGTTTGCAAGAAGTGAGAACAAAGCTGATGTGTAATAGCGAATACATGAAATCTGATCCATTACAATTATTTCAAATAAAAGTGCTCAGAGAAGAATAAAAGCAGAATAAACATATATTTTTTTTATTCTGTAAAGACCATGTATGTCTCTAGATTAATATCTGTATTAAATTATATACACAATGCACATAAGCTTGGAAATAAATATATAAAATTACAACACTGGTTATCTCTGGGAGATGGTTTTCTTTGGCTATTTTTAATTTATTCTTGGTAATTTTTAAGTTTTCCTAAATTTTCTGAAATTTCCATGTCCTCCTACAATCATTGATAAAAGCATCTTATAAAGAGGATAAGTAAAATCAATGCTGTGTGATTCAGTGTGTGTCTTTTGTTATACTAAGATTGAAATTAGTAGACATTTAGCCAAAATTTCTGCAATTCACATACAATTTTATTAAAAGGTATCATGGTTAAAAGAAAAATATCTTAGTTAAATGTTATAGACTTGATTTAATAAATCTCAAATTTGAAAAATTTTTAATTATGGAAAGTAAGCTGGACACAGTGGCACATGCCACCACTGAGATTAAACATGAGAATTAGCATTTTTGTCAGTCCAGAGAACTTTGATTGATCTAAGATTTGAGAACGCACAAGGTAGATGCTTTTCTTCATGGTCAAGTGCAGGTTGTTGGAGGATTGGTCTTTGGGTGACTTATCTTTCCCCTGCATCCTGCAGCTTCAGGCTCATTCTGCTCTGGTTTCTTGCTACCTTTTCTTTGCAAGTGCAAAACTTTTTCTTTGTTAATTTTTTTTTCCTGCCTGGTCTTAAAGGGAAATGGAGGGAGAAGAAAGTTAAAGAGGAGGAAGAGGTAGAAGAGAAGGAAGGAGAGGAGGATAGTTTAGGATGGCGCTCAAGAGAAGTCGCTAATGGAGATTAGGAGAGGATAGCTTTAGACAACTGGTCAACTGAGGACCTGGGCACCCCCGCCTCCTTTTCCTTTCAGCATTGCTAAGAACCAGCTCTGTCCAACAAGGGGATATAGTAATATGGAACAAATCAGAGATCAGTGAAGGAGATAGTCTATAGAAGAATACTACCATCTTATTGATAAACACATAAATTAAACACCCCTGGTATTTCACAGAACTTAAACACTTATTTGCAAAGCTACAAAATTTATTACCTCATCGGACTCTCAGATGTATCCTGTATATTCAAGCACTCTGATGGTACCCTGCGGGCTACCCCATCTTTCTTTCTAGCTTGTAGTAAATCCAGTTTGTTTGTTTTAGATGTTTACACTGGGTGACATTTGCTTAGAGTTTTATGTTCTGTATTATCCCCCATTGATCCCCCCGTTCATTGTTTATTGTTCAATCAGTGCCTCTCTCCTGAGTAACTTCAAGATAAAGTTATTTCAGCACAAGATCGTGGGCGTTGGTGGGAGATGCACACCAAGGCTTTGCCATTTGAAATTAAAGCCTTATTCCAGGAAGACCTTACAGGAACAATCCAAGAGGGGAGTGACCAGATGTGTTTCCAGGGAAGAGGATCCTTGGTATCATTTTCTCTATTGTTTATCATCATCATATCTGTGTTTTATTTATTTATTTATTTTTTTGAGAGGCAAAACACAGATGAAAGAACCTAGGAAGACAAAGACAGTGGTCATCTGTGGTTGGGTTCCCCGCATGTAGTCATGTGTGAAGTGCACTGAGTGAGACGCACTTTCTGAGCATTCTTCAAGGCTCACACTTGCAGAGGGAGGTGGCGGGTGCAAGTCTGGGCAGAGGCGGAAGTGGAGAGCTGACAAGACCTCAGTGATCCACTAGGTGCTTGGGACTGAAGTTGCCGTCCGGTGGCCTCTCTGTCTGGACGTCTTTATTGTCACCCTGCCTAGTCCTTGGATGCGTCATTCCTAGACAACATGGCACTAGTGAAGTGGCTGAGCATCACTCGGGGCGGGGGGGGGGGAGGGAACTACCCAGTGCCCAGCACTTCCTGGAAAAGGGATCTGAGTGTCTCTTTCCATGTCCTCCACAGTGGCTTCCAGAGCAGGAGCCTGTGGTTCAGCAGTGGCTCTGACCTGGGAACCATGGGAACTGTGTCATCACACAAGTTTAACTTCCTCATTTCTGAGCTACAGGGCTGGGAGACCCCTCCACACTTCATAGATCTGATAGGCTGCATGACTAGAGCGACAGGGAGGAGGTTCTATGTCCACAACCAGGGCCGCCGCCTTGTGCCAAGAAGAGAGTAAGCGTAAACCCCAGGCTCTGTGGACCCCACGGGATCATCCAAACAAAGGAGGCACATGAGAAGGAGTCTGCTGGGCCCTGCACACAGCGAGGAGAGGAAAGAGGCCTGCAGGGCTGTGGACGGGGACAGGAGCCCTCCTGAGCCTCAGTTCTGCTTCCCACTTCCTTTGGCTGAAGTAATTGACAACACTGAGGCTCTGGAGCAATTTGAGCAATGCACAGACAGTGGTAAAACTTCTTTCACCACCAGACCTCCTTGCAAAAACAAAATAATCAACCAAAACCTAGACTCAGAGAGGAATCTGACTAGAGAGGACATCAAGAGCTGCAGGGAGCCCCAGAGAGGAGAGGAAGAGAAGGGAAGAGTGCTGTTCACCCCCCACCCCTGACTTTCCTCCCTCACTTTTGTTTCTTGCTTCTTCAAAGTCAACTCTTCCTTCTCTGCTCTTCTGCACACATCTGTTTTGCTTTGTGCAGAACCTAGAACATCTAGATGCTTATGTAAACCTAGCCTTTGCAGACCAGCATCCTGCATGCCCTCCACATCACCTGTGGACTGGAGGCCTCTGGACAGGCTGGTGGCATTTCATGTTTTATCTGCAGCCCTTAGAACAGGGTACTCCCACACTACCTGCTCATCAACACAAGCCCGCTAAACTTTAAGTAACTGAGCGAACATATGAATAAACGCATCAGCAACTTTCATTTTTATGAGTAAATTCAATTTGTGAATACAGCAAATTTGCCAGGAATACTGGTACACACCTCTAATCCTAATACTTTAGAGGCTGAGACAGGAAGTTCGCAGGTTTGAGGCATCCTCAGCAATTTAGTGAGACTCTCTGCAACCAAGTGAGATCCTGTTTCCAAACAAAAAGTTAAAAGGGCTGGGACTGTAGCTTAGAGGTCAAATGTCCCTGGGTTCAGTCTTCATTACCAAAATTAAAAAAAAAAAAAAAGAAAAGAAGAAAATGATCAAGTTTAGGGGTGTCTGACCACTTTCATGAGAATGGGCATGATCTGTAGAACTTGCCTGTCCTCGCAGTAGCTTGGCCTGGGTGCATCTGGTAAACCTCAGCCCCTGTCTTTCCTAGCTCCTGACACTGTGGTACTGAGATTGATCCCGCTGCATCGTAGTCTGGCGTTAATTACTCGCAGGCTGTTTTACTCTGTCTGCTCTTCCTCATCGACCTCATAGGACATGTCCCATTGTCCAGGGGCTGAGAGGAAAAGCATGGCGTCCAGACCCGGGGTGAGGCTGAGGATTGTCTCACCCTCTCCAGATTGCTCCTGCTCATGAATGTATTTTCTTTCTTCCAGTGAAAAAGGCAATTGAACTGAAGTCGAGAGGAGTCAAGATGCTACCCAGCAAGGACAGCAGCCACAAGAACTCTGTCTGTAAGTCTGCTTTCTCTTTCTATAAGCACAGACACGCCCATTAACGGGGACAAGGGAAGAGAGAATGGAGCAGTTCAGGAGTGGTTCTATAAATGCTTCTGTACCCCACACCCTCCCACTTTCCTACCTTCAGAGTTTTTCCTAGCAGAAAATAAGTATGGTAACTTGGTCTTGCTGAGAAGAGCATTCTGCTGTTTCCTCCATTTCTCCGAACCTGTCTCCCCCTCCCTGGCCCTCAGCAGCCCCGCTCCAAGCCAGGGCCCCCAGATCCTCTCTTGTCTGACTTCACTCTGAGGGATGTCTCCATGCCAGGCTCTCTCCATCCTAGTACATGCCACCCTGCTCACACACACCAGGTAGATCCTTAGGAAGTGGACATTGCATCTTGCTGTTTTCCTATTGAAATGTTCTTGACCATCGACTGCCTGGAGGGGAACAGAACTTTGAGGGCAGCACCTACACCCTTCCAGAGAGAACACCAGCTCTGAAGATTATGCCTCGCCAAGGACATTTGTACATGCTCAGCAAGAGCGGGGGCTCTGGGTCCCCAGGATCCCCTGCTGCCCTGGCCCTCCCCCACGGTGGACCCCTGTATGAACCACCTCCCACCTCCCTGCCCTCAGCCACAAGTGGCCTCTGCGCTTCCTAGCATGTCCCCTGCAGTCTGCTGTAACTCTCCCTGCTCAGCTGTTTTCTGTGTCCCCGCCCAGTGCTGACTCTTACCTCTGGGGCACAGTGCTCTTGGTTGTGGCTTCCACTCATTGGAGATGGCAGGCTCCACATACTGCCCAGGGGTCAGCTTTCTTGTGGACCTGTGCACACACTGGGCTCCTACTTGGATGGTGACCAGTCAGGTCACCTTCTCCACCCACCGAGACCTCTGTGTGTGGCATGCCTACTGCCCGCTCCCTGAGTGCCTGGTCCAGGTGCTGGGGACTATGTGTTTTGTTCTGTCCCTGGCTAGCACTGGCAGAGGTGTCGGCACCGGGCTGGGTGCCTTCTCTCCCTCAGGTCTGCCAGCTCCATTTCACAGGCATGCTATATCAACTTTTCTGGGTGGTTTAACCTTTGACAAATATTCTACTAAAACTCACAATTAAAACCAAGTGGCAGATTGACCAACCTCTGCTTCCCCATGTTGAGGCTTCCTCCTGATGGCCCATGCTTCAGAAGACCACTGCCTATGCAAGGGCCCTTCCCTGGGGCACTTGGGGGACACGGGGGGCGGGCTCTGACCCTGGGATGGACTTCATTAGACCTGTGCTGGACCTCAGGCCCCCTATGATAGCAGCTCTGCTCCCTAGAGAACCTCCTGAAAAAACTAAATCTGTAAATGTTTTTGTTGCTTTTTCTCCTTGATAGTTATGCCCTCCAAAGAACATTGGACTCAAAAGGGGCAGATGCAATTGAGGGACAGATAAACGAAGAAAGGGCTTTCTTTATCTAAGTAAAGTTTGCTATTTTGTTACTGTCAGCCTGCAGCTTAGGGTGGGAGACATAGTGTTCACAATAAGCTTGAAAATCATTTATATGATTGAAAGCCCTGCAGGATTGATCTAAAGTTCAGCGTAGACCCACATATCAGGCAATGACCTCATATCAAATCAATGCCAGCTCTGACATCAGGTCAATTGGCTATCGAGTTTATCTGTTGCTGTGACATGTGGGCAGAGTTTATTTATGAGGCTATCTTTTCTGTCCTTATCTGGACACGAATTGGCAAATGCATAAAGTACTTGTGTGGTATTAGAAAGTGTTCTGTCCCATCTGCAAATAGTATTAAACTGTTTTGGTCAGATGTTAGAATGAATCATTGAAGGGCTGGTGAACTTTCCAAGACCAGCTATGTGGTCATTGGGAATGTGTTTGTCCCATGCTATTGGAGTGAGAAAACCTAGTCAAGGGCTTCAGAAAAAACAAGCTGTAAGATTTGGAGCTGAGAAGCCAGGTTGCAGCAGCTGTAGAAGGTTCTGTCTGGTTCACGACCAAGTTTTGTCTTTAGTAAAAGTAGCAATTGTTTCTTTATGTGACTCTTCTATGGACAAACCAAAGTGTTTGTAAATTCTCTGTTCTGATATGGGGTGTGGAGTGGCCGTCCTGTAAATCATTCCCACTAGAAGCTTTTTGGTACGTGTGTAGGAAGAAGGAAGGATGTCAGAAGTAAGTGGGCTGGGAGGGTAGACATGAGACCTCACCCTACAGAGGAGGAGGAGGATCCCGCAGTTGACGCTCTGTCTCCTGGCCCCACGCTGATCCTGAGAGGGGCCATCGGGACCAGCCACTGCAGCTGTGAGCTGAAGTGCCCAATCCCCCTTCAGCTGCTCACGGATTTCACCTGCATGACACTGCAGAGAAAGTAATTTACACTCTTTTCTGTTATTTTAGTAGTGAGGATTGAACCCAGGGACATTCAACCTCTGAACTGTACCCCTGGTCTATCTATTTATTTATGTATTTATTTATGTATTTATTTATTTATTTAACTTTATTGTTGGAACAAGGTCTTAAAGCTGGGCACAGTGGTGTATGCCTATAATCCCAGTACTTGGGAGGCTGAGACAGGAAGTTTGAGGCCAACTTCAACCACTTGGTAAGACCTTAGTAACTTAGCAAGATCCTGTTTAAAAGAAATAGGGCTGGGATGTAGCTCAGAGGTAGATTGCCCATGGGTTCTATCTCCAGTTCCAGAAAAAAAAAAAAAAAAAAAAAAAAAAAAAAACGAAAAAGAAATAAGGTCTCCCTAAGTTGCTGAGAGCCTCACTAAGTTATCAAGGCTGGCCTCAAGCCTGCCATCCTCCTGTCTCAGCCTTCCAAGTACTGGGATTATAGGTGTGCATCACTGTGCCCCTGTAGTAGTTCCCATACGTCCCTCATATCCTCATATAGTGACTCTTGCTGGATAGGTATCTGTTGTTGTTATGATTTAGTCCACAGATCATGGAATGCATCTGCTCTAACATGGACCATACTCTTTATTTCTTTATGTCATTCAATAAACTTTTTCTGACATTTCTGCTCTGCTCTGACCACAGAGGTCATAGCCCTTTACCTCCTGGAGATTAAATCCCAGCACACAGGTCCCCTGTTTTCTCTCTTAGCATTTTCCATTCCGAGGGATTGCATTTTTCCTTGTGTGTCTGCGGCTTTTCATCTTCATGAGACTCCTCACAGAGTGTAGATGTGATGATGGGGGCCAGGTCCTCATCTTCACTGGGAATACGTCCCTGCTATCTAGGAAGAGTCCAGGCAGCACTAACTCGCATACCCAGCCCCTGGCATGAGGTCAGAGGTCACCACAGCCAGGGATGGGAGGGGCTGCTGGGCCTCTTCTCAGAAGCTGGTGATGGGTGACAGTGGGTGTGGCTTCCTCTTCCCTCTCCTTCCAGTCTTCTCCCAGGTGCACTGTACCTCAGCTTCCATCACTGTGGCAACAGCCAGGCGCCCTGCTGAGTCCTTCTAACTTGCAGATGGAAAATACCTAGGGGAGAGTGTGCAAGTGCCTTGGCTACTATTGTTAGCTATATTTGTCCCCCCCCCATGTAAATTTAGAGACAAATGACTTTGCACACTCCACACTCGACATGGAATCCTTGTAGCTTACTCAGAGCGATGGGCCACATTTTTTCACCACTGTTTGCACCAAGCAGGATAGGACAGTTGACTCAAAGTTATTATTTAGTATAAAGCTGGATTTAACATGTAGGAAAATTTGGCCAGAATGAGTTGTCTTGTAAGCCCTTGGGGAAAATAACAACAGAACATCATGAAATAAATGTCCCCCGAATTATGCTACATTCAACCACTCGCAGTTTATTTCTCTGCTCTTTGTTTCTGTGGGCAATCAATATTTTTTTCCTACCTTGAAACAAATACCTGAAGCATAATAAAATTCATTCCAGACTGTCCTATTAAGGAGAAGCAATTGATCATGTGTTGTCTTCTATATCAACACCCATGGTTCCATTCGCCTCTGGCTTTTCCTCTGGCTCCGACATAATTGTTTGGAAGGAACAACTTTAACACCTGTAGCTCTGTCTTAGGACCCCGCAACCAAGTGGAATCTGCACTACTTTACCCTTTTAAAGATGCAAACACAAGTGTAGAAGGACCAACGAGTTGTCATCGGAGAATGGTCTGACTGGCTAGTTCATGTTCTAAAATATGCCATGAGGAAGACTTTCCCAATCTGCCCTTGGTCAAGCTACTGTTACCATCACCCATCGTTGACTGTATTGGTTTCATGATTTTAGTTTTTTTTTTTGGAATAATTAACAAATAAAATCAGCTAGAGGGTACTATCCTATTTTTATTTAAACTCCAATACCATGTTTTCATCATTTCCTGCACTGGTGGTCGTGTGCACGCTTAGCCTGCGGATCCGGATCCCCACAGTCGGTCCCACCAAGAGAAGCTCTTATATCCACTCTCTGTTTGTAAACAGTGATCTGCAGAAGCCAAGAGAAAGAACAAGAAAAACCATGAGTTTTCATCTACAGGGTTACAATGGGAGTTTTAAAAAGCAAGCCATCCTGATCACTTTAATCTTATGGATTGTAGTCCTCATGCGATCCAGTCCCAGAGTAGAGCGGAGCAGGTTAAGGCCATTGCCCTGGGCTTCACGCCTGCCTCCAACCCTCCACACCTGCCTCCTGCACAGGGGTCTTGCACTGACCCCTACAGGGCCCCTCCAGCACTCTGGTTGGCCTTGGAGACAGGCCACCTGCCGCTGCTTCTCAGTGCCCAGACCTCCCTCCAGCACATCATTAGCCGGGTTCCCTCCCGCACACCATAAGCCCTGCTCCCTCCCACCTTGCCAAAGCCCCTACTTCTCTTTGCCTCCAAATTACGACCATCCCATACCTGTATTATCTCCTCAGGCCCCTCCTGTCTCCCTTTTCTGCCCTGTCCCCTGCAGACTGTCTCCAACCTACAGCCAGAGGGATCTGGAAACAATTATCATTGGAACCTCTTAGCTCTTCTGCTACAACCCCATAAAGGCTCCCAGTCACAGGCAAATGGTCCACACTCCTCACACACCCGCCTCACCTCCCGATCTCCCTCCTGCTGCCCCTGCTCTGGCCGCCAGTTTCTGAGCTGTTCCCAAGGGCATAAGATGTCCTCCCACCACAGCCACCACTCACTTCTCTCTTCAGCATAAAACCATCTCCTCAAAGGAGCCGTGCCCTCCCTTCCTTTTAACATCGTCCAGATGTCCATTCTCCCTGGACATCCCACCTGCATTTCACACTGTTCACCAGTCCATGGCATCTGTCTCCTGTCATCTCCTCTGTTTTTCTCTTTTTTCACTTACCCTGCATGTCATATATATGAAGTGCATCTTGTAGACAGAGTCCTACTCATTGTTTGTCTCTGAGCCAGGACAAGATGATGTGAATATTTTTCTTCAGTGATTTCTTTGTTTTACATTTTCATTCATGTGTCCATCTGCAGCCATACACCAAGGAAGATCCAGGAACTAACATGGAGTTGATCCAAAAGTCTTCTTTCCTAAGAGGAAAGGATGGTCTACTGGTGCTTCAGAAGTCTAGGAAATGTGTTAGTAAATATCAACACTTGTCACATAAAGAGTATTGTCATAGGGCTGGGATGTAGCTCAGTGGTAAAGTGCTCGTTTTGCAAGCGCAATGCCCTAGGTTCGATTCCAAGTGCCAAAAAGACCGAAAAAAAAATAGCCAAGCTAAAAGAGTATTGTCATAAAGGCAGCAGCATTCATTGACAGTTGAATAAGAAAATGAAAATTTGTTATCCTTCAAAGTATTAGTAAAACAAGCCATAAAATGTAGGAACCCTTAGGACAGGACAAAAAGCAATATTAAGTGAGGTACCCTGCAAGTCCTGTCACCAAATCTTTGTTGGGCTGCTACAGAGCTGGATCCTTGCACTGTCCCATGCGGAGACATTTGCTATGTTTGGATAACAGGAAATCATGCATGTTGTGAAAATGACATGCATTCTCTGAAAGACTCACAAATGACCAAATAGTTCACCAGCCACAGATAAATGCAGTCATCTCCACCATACCCTTCTTGAGGAAGGAAACCCCGAGACTCTGAGACCTGAGTGGCTTGGTTTGCAAGTTTTCACCTATGACAGCTGCTGTCTCTCGGTGACAAAAACTTATTGCCAGAGTGAAATCTGTAGTCTCGTTGGTTAGAAAATATTCTATCCTAAACTAATTTCCCCGCATAGCATGTCTGAGCAAGTGCATTTGGTACTGAATGCATGACAGGGCACGCTGGCTCTTGGGAGGTCACTTGCAGAAAACTCAGCCTGGACAGCCTGAGACTCTCCAGCCCATCGCAGGTGCAGAGCTGGAAGTGATTCCTGGGCATGAGAGGTAGAAGGGCCAAAGGAGGTGGAGAGGCTATTAAGAAGCCGGAGTGACTGGCTTAATAAGACTTCCAGGTCCAGGCCACCCAGGGAACAGGAGTCATCCTGTGCCCCTAATCTTATCAGCTGTAAATGATGCTGTGGACAGTCGATACTCTGAAACTTCATTCGGGAAATTGCTTCCAACTGGCATTTTCATCAGCCATAAATTCCCAGGTAATCAGATATACAGTTATATTACTAATTCTCATGTGAGCAATCTTCAATAATTAACATGCGGTGCTTTACCTATCTAAACACACACACACACACACACACACACACACACACACACACACACACGTTGCTTCATAAGGACATGTTGGAAGAGACTCCACTTGTTATTAAATGACTGGGAATGCTTCCGATCCTCAGAATTTATTTTCAAGGGGTATCATCATTACCATCTCAGCCTCAGCCCTGGGTGGTTTATTTGAGCGCGCTACATCAGCATGCTTTGTCATCTTGCTTCAGGAAAAGGCATTTCTGTAGCACCTGTGCTGGGTCCCTAGCACTGGCCACTTTAGATAACTTTGAGTCAAGTTTCCACAGTTGGCAAAATATTAGTTACACTAACCTCTCACAACTGGGCAAAAGTCCAATAAAGCAAGAAGGATAATTGCCTCTATTTAGTTTGCTCCGTAAAACCTAACAATAAAGAGATTTGCAGTTAGGACAGATCCTTGTTTTTATCTGAAGTCCCTCCTCCTATAGCCATGGACGTGATAGGTGTCTATTGGTCATAAATCAGGACAATGAACTATGCAGCTTCTCAACAGGACTTTGCCCCAGTAGGAGCTGGGGAGCCCTCTAACGTGCTAGGAAGGCCATGCTAAGAAGAGATCTGCTCTCTGGATACAATCAGAAAAGAAGAACCTCAGCCGGGCATGGTGGCACACACTTGTAATCCTGGTACTTGGGAAGCTGAGACAGGAGGATTGCAGGTTCAGCAAGTAGTGAGACTCTTATCAAGCTAGCGAGACCCTGTTTTCAAATAAGAAATAAAATTGGACTGTGTCTGTAGTTCAAAAGTAGAATGCCTCTGGGTTCCATCGCCAGTACCACACCAAAAAAAAAAAAAAAAAAAAAAAAGAACTTCTCTGGGACCTGGGAACAAAGCTTGATGACAAGACATACATATACACACACACACACACACACACACACACACACACACACACACACACACACACACACACCCCACAGGCTTTTAGAAGAACCAGAGCAAAAGAATTTGTTAAAAGTTGTAAAACAATAGATAGCCTGATTGGATTATAGATGGATGAATTGACTGCAACTCCAGTGGAAAGTAGAAGATGGTTTCAGCACACAGTTACAGAGCATAACTAATTGACTAAGGGGAACAACTCACTTTGCAAAATGACAAGAGATTGCACCCTTTTATTTCAGACAGTGAAGGGGAAATCATCTAGAAATTTGCAGACCTGAACAAGCATTAGAGCTCTTAGCATTCGCATGACTTTTTTTTTTTTTTTTCAAGAAGGTCAACATATCCTGAGTTTTCATCAAAATGTATAGAATAATGTAACTTAGTCTTCCTATATTGTTGAATAAGAAAGCCCCCAGTGGTCTGAGGGACTTTGGGATTACTGGTCTTTGAGTATCAATGCAGTGGAAATAATTCCAGTAGCTGTCACAGGAGGTGGCTGTCAAATTGTGGCAATTAAATCATCTTATAGGATCACATCTTTATTAGGGAGTAACATCAGTCAGATATACTATAGATTTAAATAATTAATCATTGTAGTGTCTTCATCAATTAAGTTAAATCTTTTCACTTTATGTTCAGAGAAACTCAGCAAGATAAATTAATTATCCTGGATATAAAGATAGACAAGAGAACTAGATTTAAAAAAAAAAATCAAGAAACACTGATCGACAAGTTCTGAAGAAAAGCAAATATCCCTTAAGTTGCAATATTTTATTTAGAATACATTTTAAAGTTGTAAAGAGAAAACTGAAAATACGTTCAGACGAGTTTCTTTCATGGAAGAGCTGATAGATTTACAGAATTCTAAAGTTGAAACGGACTTCTTCTATTTTCCAGGGAGAACTCAGTTAGGCCAGACGTGATAACTTTGTCTCATTTTACCAGAAGGTTTGAGATAAATAAGGCAGAATCTGACCAAAAGGCAGCTATGCTGATTATTCAGAGGCAGTTTTAAGGAAACCAGTATGGGTTCTATGACATGAAAAATGTAAAGGAAGCTCTGGGCTGGGCTGTATTAGGCTGAAGCTCTTTCCCTCTCCATTGCTTGGGGAAATCCTTAGGGAGCAGGTGCTGCCTGGCCAGCTCATTAAGGCATCGTGAGAGGGCTGGTGAACTAGCACCCATCAGCACCATGGAACACCAACCTGCTCCCAAGACTTGTCACCTGTGATGTGGCCCAAACATGCAGACACGTTGGTGCCTTCAAAACATCTTAAATAAACATCAAACCCTTTTTAAGCATTTTGTGTGAAGTGATTGCACATTCATAGGAAGCTGCAAAAAAATTGCAAGAAATCTTTGTACTCTTCACCCAGTTTCCCTGAATGGTAGCATCTTACGTAATGATAAAAACAATATTGAAAACTGAAAAATTGGAATTTTTAATAATCCACAGAGCTTATTCAGGTACCAACAGTTTTTACACATCTGTGTGTGTGCATGTGTATGCATGTGTATTTGTGTGTATATGTGTATGTGTTCATATGTGTGCATTTTAATAGACCTGCTTGCATATGGGTATGAATCTGTGTCCATGTGTGTTCATTGTATGTGTGTATATGTTCTTGTGTGTGTATGTGCATGCATGTGTCTCTGTGTTCATGTATAATTCTATCACATTGGCGGACTCTTCATTCTTCACTGCAACCAAGACCCAGGCTCTCCCCTACCCACAGGCTCCTTCCTGTAACGTCTTTGTAGACGGGGTGCTCCTCTACCTTGCTGTCACTAGACTATTCCATCTCTGCATACTTTATCATTTCAAGGATGTCATACCAATGGGATCATGCAGTATGTGATATTGTGTGATGGGCTTTTTCTCTCAACACAGTTCTGCCCAGTCCCCTCCCACTCATTCCACGCATCAAAAGCTCCTTTATTTGGCTGCCTGTATCCAAGGGTGTGCACATACCATGGTTGGTTAATCATTACCTATTGAAAGATACTCTGTCTGTCTAGCTCCACTTTGGGGTGATTATGAATAAAACTGCTATAAACTTTTGCATACAGGTGTTTTTTGCTAGGTCTTATGAAAATGCACATCTTCCATTTGGCAAGAAGCTACCAAAGTCTCTTCCACAGATTTATCTTGCCACCAGCAAGGTAGGCATGATGTAGTTTCTCAAATCCTCACCAGCATTTTGTGTCATCTTTTAGGCATTCTGCTGAGTGGGTAGTGCTGCTGCAGCAGGATGATGGTCCCAATGTACATTTCCCGAGCTGTTGATGAAGTGGGAGAGGGCATTTTGCACTAACCTGCCATGCATGTACCTTCATTAGTGAAACTATGAGTCAGACACTTTGACTGCTTTCTACTTGGAGTGTTTTCTCTAGTTGATTTGGAGTATTCTTCATCTATTCTGAATACTGGCTCTTTGTCAGGTGTGTGTGGTATGCAACTATTTTTTTGTAAGTCTGAAGACAGTCTTTTCAGGTCATTCAAAGTGTCTTTTGAAGAAACTACCTCTTATTGGTCTGGTTTCTCTTAGAAGCAGGAGGAATTACAAAACTGAGTTTACAGTCACATGTGGCGTTCAGCGAAACCTGAAGTCCGAGAGCATGACCACAATCAGCAGAAGCTTACAACCCAGGTGACCACAGGCTGGTTCCTTTTAGAGCCTGGATGCTACAGTTCACAGTGCCTAGGCCATGGGATGTAAACTGACTGACAGTGCTTCCTTATTTATAAATCCATTTTCATGGGAGCTCAAATGAGCTATGTTAACCTAGGAATAAGAAAATTTAAACTACAATGAAGAAGTGTAATTCAAATGAAAAAAGGCAAAGAAAATGTATTTTACAGGTTACTACTGATTTTTTTTTTCAGTATTCTGATCTTTATTTTCTAGTTTCATCCTGTAATTTGGGATTAAAGGGGACAATCAATTGCCCTTACTTTGTTATTTTATCTGCAAAAGAGAAAAGTCCTAATGTAAATCATCATGGTATATAATGATGATTTTTAATTTTCCAAAGTACTCCCTTTTTCTTGGCCAGCCTGGCCACATTAATTAACACTAATTGGATTATGTGAGATCATTTAATTACAGAACTGATTATTTATTTGGTGTAGCATTTGTTTGGTCACATCCCTTGAGTTCAGTGTATGTGCATGGTTTTCATAAAGAGAAAGCAGATGGAGAGACGTGCTCAGTAGCAGAAGAAAAAAATACATGTGGCTTTGAGAGATGTCCACGTCTGTAGCCAGTCCAGGGACCGGCTAATATTAACATGTTCGGCAATGACTCACATGTTTTAGAGATGGAAAAGGCCATGTTTTTCAAGCACTACATATTACAATTACGGTTAGAATACTTGTAAGAAGTCCAATTTGCTTGATTAGCTTGCCTGTTTCATAGTGTGAATTGTCATTTTGAAAGGCTCCTAAAAATAACATAAAGCATGTGACAGCTAAATAAGATTCTCTGATGGTACATCTGGGGAAACACATGCTTCAAGCAAAAAAAGTTCAATAACAACAATGAAATATCCACTACTCTCCTCTCCACCAAAAAAATCCTTATGGCTTCTTCTGTGAATGTATACAATAGATCTTGCACCAGTCTCTTTAGGTTTCTGACAATGAGAAAAAAAATTCCATCTATTTAATTGCACATTTTAGAAGAGCTAATTTGTATCTAATTCTTACAATGACTGAAAATGATTAGAAAAATATCAAATGCATTGGGTGAATAAATCATATAAAAATATAGAGGTAATTTGTGCAAGATTTTAAAAATGCTGCTATAAATTTGAGAAGCTTTTGCTTATTAATCTGTAACTTAAATCCAATTTATCATGTATTTAATATGTCCCAAATAGGATTTGGCTGTCATCAGCCATATGGCCATTTTACTAATTTTAGGAACAATTCGCTAGCATCTATCTAAAAACTATCTATAACCCATTTGACCCAATTTTATTTTTTATTACATACTGTTTATTTTACAATGATGCATTCAAACTAGTTGTTGTTAAATGAATAACCTTTATTTCTGTTTTTATTCCCCTGAACAATACAAATTACAAACCAAAATCTCTTATTTTGGTGTTCTTTGTGAAATATATTAAATGTTTTCTCTAGCACTATCATCCTTCAAAATATCCTATTATGGTTTTGTGTTCATGATAAATCTAATTATTGTAAAACAAAAATAGGCTTGTGTTTCTCCTGTTTCGTTTTTTTTTTTTTTTTGCATTTCTCTTCAATCTATGAAGAGGATTAACGGGAGTACACTTTATTAAAGTGAGGCACAGGAAAATGTGAGTAATCCCCTTTTATTTTTTGTTATTCAGCATTTCTTAGGGGAAACTAAATGTTTTTGGTTAAGGACATCAATTTGCAAATTCTGCATGAGAGCACTATAATTTTATTTGGATCAGAACCCTTTGCTCATGTTTCAAAGTCCTCAAAGTTGTATTGCTTCTACAAGGTAAATTATTTTGGCTTTTATGCTTTTAGTCTGTCTATTGTTTTGCTTTTCTGTTTTGACACAGGGTCTTGCTAAGTTGCTGAGACTGTCCTTGAACTTGAGATCCTCTTGCCTCTTGAGTTGCTGGTACGACAGACGTGTGCTACTGTGCCAGGCTTCTTTTCTGTTTTTCTATGTGAATGTCCAATTGTCCCAGCACCCTCTATTGAACATGCTATGGTTTCTCTCTTGGCCTGCCTGGGCTTCTTTGATCCCGGGTTCTTATTCTTTGAGGCCGACTTCCTGGCTCTGTTTTGTTCCACTGATTTATTTGCTTTTCTTTCACCAATACCACACAATCTAATTACCTTGACATTACAGCAGTCTCTACTTCCTATGACATATCAGCATCTGTATCATGTCAAGAATTTTTAAATGTCAAGGTTTATTAAGCCAAGGATGAAAGAGAAACAGAGAATGGGTAGGAAGGTCTTGGAGGAGGGAGACCCCTGGTTTTCACTTGACTCAGAAAATCTAAACTCTGTATGTTTTCTTCAAGAGACTTTTTTATGTTTATTATGCAAATCATAATTATAAGTAGTTGTAAATATTTATTAAGCTTTTGCAGTGTGACAAAGTTTTACATATATTATTTTATATAGTGTTTCTGCATAAACTTACTATCTCCATTTTATGTTAGGAAATGAGGGATCATGACTTGAGTTATTTGCCCAATTCTGCATGGTAGATCTAGCGCATGAAATCTAAATGCAGTGTTAGAGAGCGTGCTTAGCATGTGCACGGCCCTAAGTTCAATCTCCACCAACCAAATGCACAAGTAAATAAATGCAGAGCACATTAGTCCTTCTTTCTAAATATGGCTGGATGATTAAACTTCCCATTAGCATTTAGAAATGTTAACATGCTTAAAATTGGCGCTCAACAGCTTTATTATATTCAGCTTCAAAATAAAGCAGATAGTGTTTGTCCTTTAGGATAAAATTGCACTGTTATGTTCATAAACATATTTATGTAACAATGTTTTATTTTGCCCAAGTTATTCCAGTTACTCTTCTGTATTTTTTATTACAGCTAAAATTGAGGTACTATAGTTGCTTCTAAGCAGACAGACAGACTAAGTGTCAATGGTCCTCAACACTGAACTTCCTTATAAACAAAATCAGATTCAGTGAGCAGAGAAATATACTTGGGTTACACCAAAATTTTTAGGTTTAAAAGAAGACAACTGAAAATTTAGATAAGAAAATGGGAGGAAACTGAAGGCAGAGAGAAGAGAATAGAGAAGAATGAATAGAAAGTGAAGGGAAGGGATGGATACGAGGTGTGGAAGGGTCAGTTATTCTGCTGCTCCTAGCCCCCTGGAGATGAGCTGACCTACCTCCCCAGGCGGTAGAAGGGAGGCTTGTTCAACAGCACTGCTTTTCTGTCTTGAGAGACCAAGGTAGAGCAAAGACCAGATATGCTCTGTGCTACTGCATGTCTGTAATCCCAATATGTGGGAGGCTGAGACAGGAGGATCACAGGCATGAGGCCAGCCTGAGCAACTTAGTGAGACCCTAAGCAAATTACTGGAACTCTATTTCAAAATAAGGGTAACATCAGAGAGAAGAGCAGAGAGTCCATTAAAGTGACAGAGGGGGATGAGGGAAGGGAGGAGGGGGACGAAGACCTAAATAGTGTGACCGTTGAAATAATGCTATGAATATTTACAAAATTACCATTTCTAATCTCAAAGTCATGAAGGGGAGAGTGAGGGATGGGGGAGGAACCTGGGGGAAGGGCACCAAGAGCTGTGTGCATGTATTTTTCTGTCACTCTGTACCCTGATATGATGTAAAATTACAATAAACCAATTAAAAATAAATAAGACAACATAAAAAAATAAAATAAGGCTGAATGTGTAGCTAAATAGTAGAGGTAGAGTACCCTAGGGTTTGATCTCCAGTAACACACACACACACACACACACACACACACACATACACATGCTGAACTTTGCCACGACTCAAAGCCCTGCAATTTTAAAGATTGCCCCGTGTTTCCAAAGGCCAACAGCCATAAGTAGAACAGCAAGCTAAGGGAACTATCGGTGGCTCCAGCGTGTAGCTTTCAGAGCCATGAAACAAAGAAACTACTCAGTGCAGCTGAAGTCTTCAGAGGGATACCTAAGAGAGCAATTTATTAAAACTGGAAGAAAAATGGCATTTACAAAGAGAATATCTTGGAGAAAAGGAGAGAAAATTAAAACTGAGGCAGTCGGCTGCTGCAGACAGAGTTTATTGTCTTGTCTCTTTCTTGATAATGGCTCTCCTTGCATAATTTATTTTAAAGGTAGATTTATAGTCCATAATTAGAAACACAGTTGAATGTCCTTTCAGCCATGGTTTCTCTGTTCACCACGGACTGTGATAAAGAACAGTCCACTCCACCTATCGATGGAGCCAATCTTTTTTGATACATCATTCATAGACTATCAATATATTTCAGGGCCCACCTTGCAACTGCCGATTTTTTCATCTGGTATAGATGTCATGGCAGACATCATGGTAACAGCTTCAAGGTGAAACTACCCAGGTAAACCAAGATCTAGTACCATCTTTTTATGCATTGCATGGAAGTGTGTGCTGGAGGAGAACCCAGCTTAAATTATGTGGTAAATTTGTGCACCATGCTTTATTTGACTGGGCCATCGTGAGCTATGCCATTAACATAGAACAAAAGCATTTGTGTTGTTCCACAGTATCAGGATTTATTAAGTAATAATGCTTTCGTAAATGACATCACTTTCCAGAGTAGTCATCCACTTGGTACTCATGGGTTACTTGGTAGCCAGAGGCTGGCCAATCACAGGTTTCGTTATTCCAGTCTTAAATACTGATGTCTATAACATGAAAGTCACACATCATATGACACACAGTGATAGATAGATGAATGGATGGCTGGATGGGTAGATAGGTGATAGATAGATGGTAGATTATAGATAGATAGATGATAGATGATATTGATAGATTATAGATAGATGATAAATAGATAAATGATACATAAGTAGAAAATAGATGGTATATTATAGATTATAGATAGATGATATAGATAGATGATAGATAGATAGATAGATAGATAGATAGATAGATAAACAGACTGACTATTGAAAGACTACAAAACAGCATAGAAGCCACAGGGTTCCCAGCATCTACAATGAGAACAAAGGCATTTGGAGCAGACAGGAATGCAGGGATCATCGCAGATGGTCACATAAGATCAGTAATTAGCCGAAGGATCGGTCAGAGCACAGAGCTGAGAGAACACAAAACTTACTCTGGCTGAGGGTCCAGATGGGAGGTAGTTTCAAAAACGCTCCTGTGACGCAGGGAGATCAAGATGGGCAGAAGTCCAGGGACAGAGTCAGATGTCTGATGCCTTTTGACTTTACGACACGTGCGTTCACTGGATGGTCTGATGATGTGGTTGGTGTGTGCTGCCATGACCAGTTTTGGGGTTCTCCTTCTGGGTGTCAGGTGAGGGGGTTACTTTATTTGGTGGATGGTATGTTTGCTAAACTCATGGGCCCGTTTTTTTCTGCTATGGGTTTGATACACCATGCATCCATGTGCTCTTGATTTCTTGACTTAATGTGATGATTTCACAGATGGCCTTTTTTTATTAGCATAGTTAATTTATCAGTTTGTGCGTTGTGACTGTGCTGTGCCAATGGAGGTCACTTACTCGAATAAACAAGGTGGGGATCTTTCTGCCTGGGCATCTACCTGGCACTCAACATGGAGCAGCTCGTGGCAAATGTCTGCTGTGTAAACTGGAGTGACTGGAGCATGGCCATCGCCTGAAAGCCACTGATCTGTCCAGCACAGCATGGAGTAGCTCAGAGGACACGGCCGGCTCTGCAGTAGACACATGTTGGATAGTTTGTACTTCATACTCATAATTCTGATTTGTTTGTGTTTTGATTATAATTTTTCTTGGGTTTCTTTTTAAATTCTTACAGCCTTATTAAGCTATAACTCATGCATCATAGAGTTGAAGCATCTAAAGTAGACAACTCCATGGTGTTTCGTATGGTCACAGATAAGTGTAGCCATTGCTACTGTGTTTTAGAACATTTCCATCGTGTTGCAAAGAAACGCGGTCCCCTTAGACCAATAACAGCCTGCCCCAGCTCTCCGCCCAAATAGTCAAAGGCCACTTACCTATTTCTTGGTTTTTGTTTTTTTGGAGTTTTTTTTGCGGTACTGGGGATTGAACTCAGAGGCATTCTACCTCTGAGCTATACCCCCAGCCCTATTTTTTATTCTTTATTTTGAAACTGAGTCTTACTAAGTTGTGGAGTGCCTCACTAGGTAGCTGAGGCTGGCCGCGAACCCGGATCCTCTGGTCTCAGCCTCCCGAATGCTGGGATTACAAGCGTGCGCCACCATGCCTGGCTATTTCTTGTTTTTATAGGGCCCCCTATTCCGTATCTTTCATGCAACCATAGACGGTCTCAGTGCCTGGCTTTTTTCACTTAGCACTTTTTAAATTTAATTGCAATTGTAGGTAATAATTGTTTGATGGCCACTGCCCTTTGCTCTAACCAGTTACACCTCTCCTCATTGCCTGGAAGCATGGGAAGGAGCTTCCTTTACGCAGATGTGGATAACGGGAAAGACTCTGATACTGTGGCTCCACCAATATACTAGGGGCAGAACTCTGCCTCTGCCCTCTTAGACTCCTGTATGACCTGCCACCTAAGTTGTCATAGGACAGACCAAGAGGAGAAAAGCATAGGCATTCTATATGGCCCAGGTGTCCTGTTATGAGAGGAAGGCCGTAGGGAGCAGTTCGAGTGAGTCACTCATATTCTGACCAGGGCAAGGTGTGGCAGTAAGCAGTGAAGGTGGGCCAGGCGCAGGGACTCAGGCTGGGGCGTTTAGTGGGGCAGAGGAGGAGGCGGGAAGAAAGGAGTTCATTGAACAAGGTTCGTGCAGATTTCCCTCAGCATTCGCATCCTGTGCTGAGAATAAGCCTGTTGCTCTCCTCTGGGTGTGGGGAGGGTCTCTCACATGGGAATTCAAGTCATCTTCTTGCGTCCGCTATTAGTTAAGTGCCTTTAATACAAAATAGTCAGTGACACATCTGGGGGTGACATATTCTTAACTCTTGCCCCTGCAAATAGAAGAAGTGTAGCCAGAAGCGCATTTGATGGTGTGCAGAGAGGTGACCTCCCACTTTACAAAGGAGGGAACAAGCTGAGCGCCCCACGGGCCCTTGCTGAGGTCTCCATGCTCCCGCTGAAGGACATGTCCTTTGTCAGCATCTTTTGTCATTGCAAACACTGCAGTTACCCGTGAAGCCATCGCTCTAATGGTGAAGCCACATTCTGCCTTTGCAGAAGGAGCTCAAGCTTGACTTCAAATGGCAATTTGATGAAGTGTAGTGAAGATTCAAGGCATTTGTACAGTGGAAAAGACAATTAGACCGCTGAGTCATTAAACTCAACATATTGGGTACACTTAGCCCGGAGGCCACTTTATTTTGTAGTCACTAATTTTGGTATAAAACAAGAACAATGGTTGCACTCTTGCTGCTCGGGATCAGGGCTTATCAATCAATTTAAATGTTGCCGAAGCAACGCCATCATACTAATCACTCCCCAAATCCACGCACACATTTTCTATAATGAGCCCAGCAAATTGATTGATACTGACTAGAGGTCATGCTTTGACTTCAGAAATTGACCTGAAACTGTGAAGTGGCTAGAGTCTAAAGTCGTTGGTTTCAGAGTTCATGGACCTGCCACCCTGCCTCACAAAGAGAGCTTATTAGTAAACTCTGGTATCTTCCCCCATGTTGCTGTAGATTTCCCATAGAGAATTTAGAAGTGCAGTAAGATACCTAAGCAAGGGGAATGTGAGACGTGTTCCAGTGGGGATGCTGGAATTGGGAATGGGGTCTAAAGTGTTCTGCAGAGGACAGTACTGCAGTACTCAGCCATGAGCAGGTTCCACGGGCTCTACTTCACCTCCCACACTGGTCTCTGGGATGGGATTCAACTGATCCATACAGGAGGAGGAGGGTGCTCTTTGTCTTCAAACAGCAATTTTAAAAGCTAAAATGTGGCCAGGCGTGGTAATATGTTCCTATAATTCCAGAACTTGTGATGCTGAGACAGGAAGATCACAGGTTGGAAGCCAGCCTCAGCAACTTGCTGAGACTCTTGGCAATTTAGCAAAACTCTGCTTTGAAGTAAAAATAGAAAAAGCCTGGGGGTGCAGCTTGATGGTAGAATTCCTTTGGGTTCAATCCCAAGCACTAGACACACACACATACACACACACACACACACACACACACACACACACACAGATAAAATGAAAATAAAATTTAAAAATATATGTTCACAATTGGAAAGCAAAGAAAAAATTTGAAATCTACATCTAAATCTGCATACTAAATAGAGTCATTCAAGTGAAAAACATATATCCTTTTACAATTGTCCAATTGGTTTTAGCCTATTATTAATTCAAATGTGCACTCATAATTTTAGGTCATGTGTTTTCCTTATATGAAACAAAACTTTACATTTTTTCCAAATTTACTAAATCCTGGCATGCCAATAGTTAGTTTTGAATAAATAAATAACATTAAGCACGAGAAAACTGATACCTTAAGCTTCAACAATATTCTTTTCATCTTAAAATTATTGCCAAGTGTTTTGGTAGCAAGCCAAAGCAAAGCCACAGTGATATAACTAGAAAACTATAAAATTTAAAGCTGAAGATATTGGAGTACTCTTCCTCACCAGACACAGGAACTTCAACAAGATATTGGAACTCTTCATGTCTTGTGTGGAAAAAAGTTGACAACCTCATGAGATAATTGTAGGCATTATATCATAAGTCTATGCACATGTTTTGAGGTGAAGACTTGGAAAAAACATATATTCTTTTGAATATTTTTGAATCCACGTATTCAAAAATATATTTTATATATATATTAAATATATAGATTCTAGTATATTTATATATAAGTTCACATATAAAATATATTATATATATTTGAATATATTAAAAAATATTCAAAAGAATATATACATATATTCAAAAGAAGTGCTTTAAGAATCTTTCATCCTTCTTTTGGTTTAAAACAATCTTTTCATGTAGTGCTAAACTCTTCCCCCCCAGAAGAGTGCTGACAGCCGTCTGTGGTCCCTTTGGGGAGGGTGGTGTTCTTATTCTCAATTCCCTCTGGGAAGAGGGCTTAGCCCCTTTCTGTGTAATTGCTTTAGAAAGCTCAAGGTGGTGATACACAATGCTGCCCGGGATAAACTTGTGATTTTGTGAGAGAATGAGTGAAAGAGCCCTGTCTGGGAAGCTCCCCCGTTTTTCTGCTCCACAGATCACCCCAGAGATGACTGTCAGTAAATGTTGACAGAGCTCTTTGTAGATGGGCAGCAGGTGCGCCCCCATGTGCTTCTCCCCTCAAGCGCTTCCCCTCTTCTCTTGTCCCACAGAGACCTGTTCAGGGACAGGGATTGAGGATGAAGGAAAAGATAGACAAAGCAGGATTGTGCTAAGTTAGAGAATCCTATGAACACATTGAGTTTAAAATCATCTGCATTGTAAAGAAATGCATAGCCCGGCGTGGTAACGCACACTTGTAATCCCAGCACTTGGGAGGCTGAGACAGGAGGACCACAGGTTTGCAGCCAGCCTCAGCTACTCAGTGAGGCACTCTGCAACTTAGTGTGACCCTGTTTCAAAATAAATAATAAAAACCAGGGCTAGGAGTGTAGCTTGGAGGTAGAATGCCCCTGGGTTCAATCCCCAGTTCTGCCAAAAAAAAAAAAAAAAAACATATATGATTTGGATAGAAATTTGTATTTCAGTGTCATAAAGTGTAGTGTGTTTTTCATGAAGATAGATGTCCGGAACCTAGTAGTTGAGTTTTCCAGGCTCTGGCCGGAGGAGTGCTAAACAAGATAATTCCTTTTATGTGACCATCTGTGGGATCTGCTTAATAACTTGTCTCCAAGCAGAGGTGGGCCATCAGTCTTGTGGTCCCATTCATCTGGGGTACCTCCAAAGTATGCACTCTTTGAAAAGTTGTTCCTGTTTATTTTCTAAATAGTTAGTTAGGAAGGAAAGGGTCTGAAAGGGTCCACCATTTCACTCTCTTACCCTGCTGGCTGCGTGACAGGTAAAATCAAATCTTGACTGAATTCCTTGATCTGTAAAATGGAATTAAAAATATTTAACACCTGTGACATTACAATATGATTTGAAAAGTGCTGGACATTTAATTAATAATATTATGGGATACTACCTAATGAATGTTGGTATGCTACCTAATATTTTAACAGTATTTTTGCTTTGCTGATAATAATAATAATAATAATAATAATAATAATAATAATAATAATAATGACAGTCTATTTAAAAATCCTTCCTTTTAGTAAGACCTGCTTAGAAAATAATGACTTTATTCAGCTAGTGTTAATCCGTTAACCTATTGCACAGTATACAGTTTGTACTTATTTAATTTAATTGTAGCACTGAATATTTAACTCAGGGGCATCCTACCTTTAAGCTATATCCCCATCCTTTTTTATTTTTTGTTTTGAAATCCCATTTCTCTAAGTTGCTGAGAGTCTAAGTTGCTAAGGCTGGTCTCAACCTCTGATCCTCCTGTCTCAGCTTCCCAAGTACTGGGATTACAGGCATGTGCCACCACACCCAGATGACATAGGCTACTTTATATAATAGTTTCAGAGAAGTGTATTTTCAATGATTTACCTATTTGCACCAAATTAATGTGCATTACACACATCTAACAAAAGGAAGACAACCACAATATGATCCACTTTTGATAATTCTGCAGACTCCGCAGGATCTTACGGTGTCTCAAAATCTTATTATGAATTTCAGCCAACCATGACGTAGTCGTTTCCAGAGAGTTCTCAATGAGGGCACAGCCACACTGGCACCCGCTGTGTCTGCACCTTCCTTCTCTCTCCTGAGAAAGGCTCCCACTATTGTGCGGGCTAAAGTCCCACACTCCTGTTCTGTGGCAAGCTGGTTTATTGGGGGTAAATTAAAAACAACTCACACCATAAATGGTTTGTGTGAGTTCCCAGGGCCCCTAGTTCCAGCAGGGTCCTGCTGAGTTGTTCCTATTGAGGTTAACTCCTAGAAGAGTGTGTCCACACTGAGAGAGTGGGTCTTGGGGCGGTATGGGAGACGCCCACACTGCTAGGTGTCATCCTAGCTATGAGCAGCAGAGGGTCCTTAGACAAGTGAGGCTTGTCAAGAGGCGAGACCATGTTGGCCCGGTCTAAGAAGAGATGATGCTCTTTCTTCAAATATTTCTTCCACACATTCTTGCTAAATAATTGTCCTGTATTCTAAATAATGGTATGCATCTCTTTTGCTTAGTCTTTTTCTCATGTTCCCTGTTATACTGGGTTCTGGTTCAGGAGATGCAGTTGAAAAGAAGGGTCTGGAGATGAGATATTAAATAAAAATGCACATAGAAATCTTTATTCTGGTTCCATGTGATTCAACAATTACCTTCCCAGGAAAACAGGTCTGAATCTCATTAATCTAAGGGCACAAGAACTTTCTTTAATGTCTTCCTAATCTATGTTGATTGTTAATTCACTATTATTGTTCTGAGCAGACTTAGATTGTAGAAAACAACTAAAACATGGTCTCAGTCATTTCAAGAACATTTACCGTAATCATAACTCAGACATTTTTTTTATTGATTAACACTCTATGCAAATTTATACAAACTATGCTATTTTAGGGCAGGGAAAGAGAGAGGACGAGAGTAGTCCAAGCTTGAAAGCAGGTTGGATAGTCCATTTACCATGGCCCCCAGCTGGCTGTGTTAGGGTCTCAGTGGTGAGTCTGACCCCAACTTTAGGCCTGACCTTACTCAGTGCTCAACCAGATCAGAAGGCAAGGAACTGCCTGACAGTTACCAGCAGAGCTGGATGAGTCAGTGTCCGGCCTCATTTTCAGTGGTCAAAATGGCAAGGTGGCAAGATTCCTTGGAAGAAGAAGCTAAGAGTTTTCGGTCTCAGATGCCGACCATGGTAGTCCTCAGGTTGCTAATGCCTGCCTGGGGATGTCCAGGCACTCTGGTCAGCAGGCCTTGCACTTGGGCCTTGCCTGTCAGGTCTCGGGCACTGCAGCTCCTGCCCGTGTGCTGCCCTTGATGCCCTGGTGTACTGTGCCACACCTGTGTCTGCTGAGAAAGTTAGGCTTGCCTGCTGCACATCTTGCTGGAGTGTGGTGAGCCATAGCCCAGGTGTGCTTTGAGCATTTAGTCCCTCTTTGATTTCATTGGAGCAGTTTTTAGAATATGTGCACCATACAATTATTAATTCATTGAATGTATTTTGAGCATCAACGGTGTAGCGTGCTGCCAAACACCTGATAGAGGGAATTCCAAATAAGTGAATAGCAAGAGATTTTTATGAAAGAAGCATTTACAAAGGAGAGCCTAGAAATAAAGAGGGAAGATTCTCGTTGATTCTTGATGGTCCGGAGTGCCTGGTGAAAGCTTTCTCCTTAGATCTCTGAACTTGGAGAAGCTGGAGGAGCTGGCTCTGCTGCTCCTGATGTATGCTCTCTCTCAGTGTTGAAAAGGGGTATTCACAGGGGAAGGGCATGACTTGAGCCCTTTAGCGCATTTGTGGTTTAACACTCCCATCATGAACAGTTTCTAGCACCAACATGTATCACTGGTCACAATGGGACAGGATCAGTAGCTCTCAGCTGTACACTATCTCTACCAGGCGGATACTGTACAAATAACCAACCTCAGGCACAGACAAGAGCCATATACAAGCACACAGTTAGGAATAGGTGAGATTTGAGTAGTTGCTACCTCTTTCTAGCACAAGTTATTAATTATTAAGCTTGTGTATTTTAAATCCTTAAGGTTAGCTATGCTTCCTGGAGGCTTACACATTTCTTGAACATGTATTAGGTGTTCTCTCACTCTTGAACAAAACATGGGATTTCTCCTACTCTTTCTGAGACAGGAGAACCGGAATTTAAAGTATATCCTAAACGTTGACGCACATTGTGACTTTATAAGATAATTATTTCTCAGTCTTTCATTCAGGAGCCCTTAGGAGAACCTTGTCCTTCTCAGTCTACTTCTTGAATTACAGTTTAATACAAAGTAAAGATGTTTTAAAACCTTATGAATAGATAGAACATCAGGCTCTTTTTTTCAATTTCTTCTGACTTATTGTTGCAAGATCCCTAGCCTTAGAAAGATTTTACTCTAGAGAATGTGATTAAAATGAAGAAGTAGTCACTTGAACAAACATCTAAAATTACATAACACTGTTGGAATAATATTTGAGAGTAAAGAAAGATGAAGTTCAATTTGCTCTTTTCAGGTTTCATTTAACCTATTATATTTTTTATTTTGAATTATTGAAATAATTTTTAGCATTTCTGATAATGGAATTAGAAATGTATGGTTACAAATTTTCTGGTAATATCACCACCATCATGATGGTGGTAGAGTGAAAATAAAGCTTTCCATACAACTTGAAAGCTTCCCTGAGATTAGGAGGGCTGGGAGAATGCTGACCAGAGCCAGGGGTGAGATAGGACTGTAATTCCAGCTACAGCAGGTTAAAACAGGAGGCCTAAGCCTAAGCCAGATCCAGTGGTGGCCAGCTGGGAACTCCACATGTAGACTTCCCCATGGCACATTTGCCTATCCACCTGTCTACATGTCCCAGTGTCCTCGTGTCTGCGCACTGAACTGTTCCAGACCATTTTATATACCAAATCAGAACAAAAGTGGCAACTAGGCAGAGTTACATAAGACAATATGGCATCTTCAAGGACACGCTTAGCTGTTTTTCATACAGCAGTGACCTTCAACAGGAGGCGGGGAACCCTAGGACACACACACCATGTCTTGACTGTCCCCACAGAGGGCCCCAATCTCCACCCACCGTAACAGAGGAAGTGATGGAGAAACCCACCGAGACCAGGAGAAAGCAGGATTTAGGGCTAGTACAAGTTCAATCTCAGATTCTTGGCTTGGGAGCCCTTTTCAACCACTGCAATATACTAGTCTTTCGCTTCCCATGAAATATTGCAGTTGAGAGGGTTATAGAATTTTCACACTATAGAATTCTAGGCACATACATCACCATTATATCATGTTTTCTCTTAGACCCCATAGCACATTGCTGAGTGCATAGTCGGTACTGAAGAAAACCTAGTAGTTGAGGAACTCTTGTTCTAAGGGAGCAAAGTACAAGTTGGCTTTATTCTTCAAAGTGTGAAGTTGTTGCTGTTCTCCTAGATTACACAATTGAGATATGCTCTTCCCTGGAAATTTCATTTTCATATTTGAGATTTATACACTATTATTGCTCCATAGAAGCTAACATTTTATGGTCTGTCTGGGAATGTTATTTCATGCCATGTGATTTTACTCTCCAGTTTTAGTGCAGATTGGGAATTCGAGACATTTACTGGTATTTTTCATAGGGGTGTTAAGGGAATTAATATAATGGCATCTGAAATTGATTTCAGATTGATGAAAAAGCTCACTCCACTAATCAGATCAGCATTGTTTTACCCTTACCTCCTCTACCAAGTGGCTGCTGTCACCTAGAAGGAAAACCCCACAAAGCCACCAATGCATGATGGTCTTCTCCTTCTCCTTCTCCTTCTCCTTCTTCTTTGTAAAAGTCAATAAAACATTTTGGATTCCTCCAGAGATGAGGACAAACAGAGTCTCTCCTTATCGTGGATACCTGGGGGCAGCTGTGTTACAGTCAAACATTTGAGGGTAGAATGGAGCTTTGAGGATTGTAAACTGACTGTAACACCGATGACTTATTTGTGTCCAAGTGGGAGAGCTGGGCAAGGAAGGGGGGAAGTAACTGGATCCAAGAGCCCCAAAGCAGAATTAGTATTTTTGTAGAAACTACTTCACAATTTGTCAGTAAGGTGATCCTCTCTGTACTTCAGCAGTCTCTATTGTCAATTTCTTCACAACTTTAGGGATAAATATGCATTAATCTCCTCCTGGGGTCTCCCTGCTGGGCCATGGCACAGAATTTTGCTTTTTAGGTCTAATTTCCTGACTTTGCACCCCATTATGTTTCACTTTAAGGATTCATGTGCTATTTATGTAAATTGTTCTGAATTAATTGGGTTAGCATTTAGGAAATTGCAACTAATTTTTAGTAGATGCAACATAGCTCCATGGTAAGTTAAATGCCCATGCTCTGAAGACCTGGAATTATTTCAGAAGAATATACTATTAATAATAGATAATTGCTAGCATAGGAAGATTATACTTCTAATATGTCCTATGTCATAGGTCAAAAATTAAATTATGAATTCAAAGACCAAAAGAAGAGGCATTCAAAGCAATGCTTTCAAGTTGGGAGAAAATCTTCAAAGTTACAGACAAGTATTTGAATAAATTTGTTGAAAAATTTTAAATTTTAAGAAAAGCTATAATACATGTACACTAATTAAAATATTCCTAAGATTCACTCTAGATTTGAATATGTAAAATTAAAGAAAGCAATTCTTATTTAAAAACTTATGTGAAGTTGAGTAATGATTGCAGTAATTCATCTGCAAGATCAATTATTTATGCACTTAAATGTAATTTTTATTTTTATTTATTTATTTTTGGTACTGGGTATTGAACAGAGGGCTATTCTATCTCTGAGCTATATCCTCAGCTCTATTTTATTTTTAGTTTTCAAACAGGGTCTTGCTAATTTGCTTAGATTGTCCTTGAACCTGCTATCCTTCTCTCTCAGCCTCCCAAGTGCCAGACATACAGGCAAGTGCCACCATACCTAGCTTAAATGTTGTTATTGGTAAGAAAAAGTACATTCCATTCTGATATTTCACATTTGTCTTTTATTTTTAAGAAAATGAATATCATAGTAGAGCTAAGTTTACATAAAAATATTTTTTCATGTAATAGATATTTTACTCAATATTCTCACTCCTATAACCCCCTTAAAACCTGACAAAGAAGGCTTAGAGGAAAGAAGATGTATTTGCTCACAGTTCTGGAGAATTCCAGGGTTCAGTCCAGGTTAGGCTAGGTTACATCCATGGAGCTAAGGGCATGGCGTCAAGAAACAGAGAGAAGGAGAGAGCAAGGATTCTGTTTGCACATCAGAGAGACAGGAAGCAAGAGAGAAAGCCAACAAGGGGATTCAAACACAACACAGTCCCCAAGGCAATAACCCCAATGATGTACCTCCTTCGGCTACACCCCTTCTGCTTAGGTTACCATCCAGGAAACTCACTGATGAGATTACAGCCTTATGACTTAATTAAAAGTAAACCCTGAACATCAATACATGAGCTTTTCCAGGGAACACTCTATATCTAAGCCATATCAAGAGATAACCTCTGAGGTCTTTGAGTCCCCCTTTTAGTAGCAAAAATAATATTGGCCACATGTTCAAAAATGTACTCTTAAGAATTCATATATATTTATATGTGTCAAAGGATAATAGGCTTTTTTTTTAATTAAAATATGTTTCACCAGTAAGTTATCCAAAATACTTAGGATGCCATAAATAGAGTTTGGGTCTTTTCATGGTAACTTTTAAGAATAGAATTCTTTAAATGGGAACCATTTTGGATTAATCATTTCAGTTGTTTTCAATGTGATTCACTGTAAATTTTATTTTATTTATATATGCTTTCGTTGGTACATTATAGTCTCACGTCATAATGTAAATCATATTGACAGTGATATACATGCGCATTTCATTTTTGATCCAACGGTTTCCTGAAATGTTAATTTGAACTCCTAAAGAAACTTCTGGGTATCTACTGTGTATCTGTTTGCAAAGCCCACAAAGCTGCCAGGTGTGTTCTGGTGTGTTCATAGGAAAGGTGGGTTGGAGTTAGGATCCAAAAGTATAAGAGACAAAGGATTATTGGTATCATGATTATTATTACACAGTGTGTTTCTTAAAAAGGAAAGAGATAGAAGTTTGAGCAATTTCCAATACTCTTTGAATTTCAAAACACAATGTTTGGTGGTGGAGTTGATACCTGGGGGAGGGCTGTGCTCCTATTGTCTCTGGTTAAAAGCAGTGGTTTCACTTCAGAGGGTTTTCCCATCAAGGGAGAGTGAAGAAAATGAGCACTCAAATAGTGCCCAGGCAAGAACGCTGGCAATGATCAGCATTTGCGAATCAGAGAGAGGAGGAGGTGCAGGATAGAAGACTAATGAGGGAAAAAGGAGGTGCAGAGAATAATTCAAGGGCGAAGACAAACAGGCATGTGGGAAGTGCCAGCTTCCAGCGAGATCAGAACATTAACAACTGCAAAGAGGCTTTGTTGGTAATAATGAAAAAAGACAAATTTAAATTTTGAGCCAAATTAGCCTTTCTCTTTTTAAAACACCTTCTTGTCATGCTATGATGTTCCTTTAGGACTTCCTAGAAGAAAGAACTTTCTGATTTTGCAAGCTTTCTTTGGTTTCCCCAGCGTATTTGTGTTGCATCTCTATTTTTTTTTTTTTAGTACTGGAGATTGAACTCAGGGACATATTACTTCTGAGCTACACTCCCAGCCCTATTTTTTATTCTTTATTGTGAAACAGCATTTCACTAAGTCATGGAGGGGTTCACTAAGTAGCAGAGACTGGCCATGAACCTATGATCCTCCTGACTCAGCCTGCCAAGTACTGGGATTGTAAGCATGCACCACCACACCTGGCATTTATTTACTAGATGCAGGTTTAAATGATATGATTTTCAGAGTCAACATTTATTTACAAATGAATAAAACAAATGTTTCATCACCAGGTGAAATCCTGAGAGCCAGCAAAGGAAGGAGGAAAGGACGTCTTTAAGCCTTTTATCTAAAAATGATTATGCCAATGTGAGAAGGGTCATTGCAGCCCTGGACTTGCTTCTGCCTCCTAAATGAGTTCGTTCGCTGTGGGAGGGAGTCTAAAATGGTGCTCCCTCTACCACAGCCCGGGAACCAAGTCTGCCTGGCCCAGCCCACCTCTTCGGCTCCATCTGAGGAGCACCTACCCCTTCAGGTGCAAGCTTCTTGTCAGTCTCTCAGATTTACCTAGATCTCCTCAATGTGCAGCCTTTGGCAGTTCCCTCCCCTTTCTGAAACAGTCTTCTGTCTTCCCATATTCTTTTAAAAAGTGTGAATTTTTAAGTTGACAAATAATATTATGCATATTTATGGCGTACAGCATGCTATTTTGAAATACATACACTTTGTGCAATCGGCTAAATCAAACTGATCAACATGTTCATTACCTCCCTCATTCACCTTTTTTTTTTTTTCCAAAACTCAAAAGGCCTGTTTGTTAGTTATTTATTAATCAATTCTATAATACTTTTATTCATCTAGGTTTTAAAAATATATAATAATATGTTTGAGCATCTTCTTATTAATAGCCATATCTGCATTCATCTCTAAATTGTGGCCATTTTTTTTCTGATGAGACTCTCAACATCTCTCGCACGGTACCTGTTGGTTAACTCTAGTCACCCTATGGTACACTAGATCTCTTACACTTGTTCTTTTGCTACCTGAAACCTTGTATCTTTTGCCCAACCTTTCCCTATTCCTATTCCTCCAGAGCCCCTCTGATCTGCCCTTCTGTTTTCTACTTCCATTAGTCGATGGATTTGGAGGCTACATGTAAATGAGATCTCACAGTGTTTGCTTTCTGAGCTTTCTGTATTATTTAACTTTGCATAATGTCCTCCAGCTCCATCCAGAAGGAAGCCCAATGGCAAGTCACTGGGCTTCCTTCTCTTCCAAGGCTGAATAGTATTCTGTTGTGTGCAGAGAGCACATTTTTTCATCCATTCACCCACTGATGGATACTTGCATTAATTGCATATCTTGACCTTTAGGATAACTTTGCAATATGCCCAGCAGGGCCTTACGTATATTCTACCATTGAGTCACGTCCTCGGTCCCTTTTTTTTAAAGATATTTTTGAAGAGCCTCCATAGTCTAATGCATAATAGCTTTGCCAATAACACTTACTTTTTTTTCAAACATCGCAAGACTGAGACAATAATATTGTGAAATTCCATGCTCCTTGGTCCATGAGTGAAGCTACCCTGCTTTAATAATTACCGGTAATTTGCCAATCTTATTCCATCCAGTCCTCCAATTAGTTTTCAAAACAAAGTATTTTAAGGCAAATAACAGCTATTATTTAACCCACAAGTATGCATCTCTAAGAGATATTTCTAAAAGTAACTACACTTAATTCAAATATTTTAAAAATATTATGAAAAATCTAGAACACTTCACATTTCATATAAATTGAATCTTCCTTCCAAAATGAAAGAAGAATCCCCATTTTTCAGATTCCAAATTCTGCAGAGCATGCTCAAATGTGCAAAACAAAGATATTCTATTTAGTCATATGCATTTCTAAATATATATATATATATATATTAGGATATATATATTTAGAAATATATATATTTATAAATGTATATATGTATATATACAGAATATATTTTCAATGCACTGATATTCCTCTGTATTAAATCAGATGAAAGCATTTTGTTTTGATTTTCCTGAGCCTATGGTTAGAATGAACACCTCTTAAAATCTGAATTTGTGTGGTTTGTCTCACCACAGGGCTGTTTTGCCCCAGGGCTGAGAAGTCGCAGTGGCTTTAGTTTGGTGTGGGTGACTTGATGCCCAACAACTGTCCTTTACCGCTTGCTTCAATCAGAAACACTTCACCTGTGTCCAGACAAGTAGAGTACAGCATCATCTGTCTGGTGTACCTGGCCATGCCAAATTTAAGTCTATTCCCCACAGGAGAACTTACTTCTTCAAAGAAGCAACAGAAGTTCAGAGTAGACTCAACATCGGTGCCGTGCTTTGGATGCACTGAGAAGGCACTCGAGTTGAGTGTCCTCTCTGTATTCTTCCTGACTTATCCCTGGGCCAGCCCCTGCATTGGGACTCTGGCGCATCATGCAGGAGGAGGCGGCAGGCCCACAGTACTGTGCCTTGTTTCCTGGCCACATTTTGTGCCAACAGGGGGACCCAGGCCAGCTCCTCCAGGAACCTCGGGCACATTTGGGTGTTTTTTCTTACTTATCAAATGTGTCTGGATTGGATTCTTTATAAACATGAAAAACTACAGAGTAAGCATATGCATGCACAAGGAATCTACCTTTTTGAGGCAAGAAAATAATCATGTTATTTATACTATATTTTACACCACTTCTGCTACTCTCAGCAAAAGGAGCTAGCTCAAACTCAGGGAAATATTTGTTTGAAACAAAATTGTCATGTTGACCTCAAGCCTAAGACTGTAAGCAAAACAAACCAGATAATTTTATGCTAAAAGCACACACTGGGTTTTCACTGGTATTGGGTTTTCACTGTATTTTTTTTAGCACATTTGAAATTTTTGGAAAAAAAAGTATTAAAAACTGGATTCTAATTGGAGAAAAGCATTTTTTTCCTGTCATGTTTTCATATGGTATTTCTTTTGATAAGGGCATTTGGCATTAATGAGTAAGGGATGTCGTGGAATTCTTCTAAGATAGAAGTGTTGGTTTTTCCTACAGCAAGCACCCTGTGTTGCTGGAATGGTCGGTTCCTCTGTCTGCAGACCTATCGTCTCCTTCAGTTACAGTCCTTTCCCCACGGGTGCAGCCTGGGCAGGTCAGGACGCAGGAGGGCTTGTTCAGCTCCCAGGGGATCCAGAGCAGAGCTGGCGTGGGCTTGACTAGCTGAGCTCACTGCCTGCGCTCGTCCATACCTTTGGTCTCTCCTGGATGCCACTCTTCACCTTAGGATGCCGCCCGCATCTAAATATTGCCTTATAACTTTCACTTTTAAGATCCACTCTTTTTCTTCTGATTGTTCTAAATATTTCCTCGGTTTCTGCATGGCTTTTATATCCCACACATGGGCCTTGCAGTATGTGGCTAAGTATGTGGATGTAGGTATTTTCTGTATGACTGGGGTACCCAGAAATCTAAGCTTGGTTACACACATTCACGCTCTATTTCCTCTTTTCCTTTTTACTTACAGTTAGGATCCTCTCGCTGCAGGTCTGGCATATGTGACCTAAAGTGTTGAGACAATAGAGGCTGGTTTGTCTCAGTACTTGCACGTTCGGTGTTGATCTAATGCTCAACAGGGTTCAGCTGCTGGACCAGTGTCAGGAGAGTTTTCCTGACTTTCAGCCCCTGCCCCAGGGCTTCAGCCTCCACACCTGTCCTCTGTGACAAGGTCCTACGGGAGCAGTGCAGGAGTGGGCTTCACCAGGGAAGAACAGAGGAACCACAGGCCCTGAAAACCCAGTCAGGTGGCATCCAGTGGGAAGAAGGTGAGGGCAGCTGTGTGCAGGCAGATCTTCTCCCTTCTGCTGCTCTGCCCACACTGCGGCCATCCCTGGGGTCAGGAGAGAGGACAGCGCTTTGTCATACCCAACACTTCCAAGGCTGATCGCTCTTTGTTTTCAACACAAGATGCTTCATGAGTGAGCGAGAAGAATGTAGAGCGTGCATCACCTAGGGCCTCAGTGTGGTGTTCAGAGAGCTGGTGTAGAGAGTGATGGGGGCCATGCACCTCACGCTCCTTGTGGGGTGTGCTGTAAGGGGTCTCACTCCTGTCTGCTTCTTCCTCTCCGTCCTCAGTGCCTTGTGGTCCTTAACAGCAGAGGCTTCTGGACTTGTCTAGCAGGACCTTCCTCCAGAGTCTTATTTCCCCATCCACCCGGTCACCCCTCCATCTTCTGGACCATCTGTGTGGGCTGGAGGTGGACATTAGTTAAACATGCTCCTGTTGTGTTTCCCAGAGGGTATTCATGGGTGACAGATACAAACTCTTTCACCAACCATTTCAGGGAGAGGGGTTGCGGGTGGGCAGGGTAAGTCCTGGAGCCTTAGGGCCGATAGTCTCCCCTACTTCCCCACATCGCAGGGCTGAACTTAAGGTTTGTTCTGTTGCCTAACGAGACCCTGGGCAAACTTGCAAATGCAGGCAGGTGTTTTCTCTTCCTTGACTTCCTAACAGAATACCTCATTTCTACCAAGCAGATCTAAGGCATAAATGATTTAGATTGGATGAATATGCAGTAGAAGGTTTTTTGTGTTTGTTATTTCTTTCTAAACACAGGCTCTACCTAGCCACCAAGCAGTCTCGCCCGCCTTAGGCGAGCTCCTGCCGGGGGCTCCCAACATGAGCACTCAGCACAAGGCCCCTGCTGGTGTTTCCCAATAGCTGTGGTGTGTTTATGCCTAACCATTTACGGGAGTGTTGTTTGTCGTTATACTTAATGTAACTTAATGAAATGTCATATAAACTGAAAAAGTGCACCTTTTAAAAGAGAATTATTGTGTCTATCCAAAAAAACCTCTAAAAATTAAAAGTCACTGCTACATTAGCCGCAGGTAGGATGAGGGTAAACAGCTGGGAGGAAACGCACCTCCAGACATAGGAGGATTAGGCCCTAGGAAGGCCCCCGGTGCTCCCGGCTCTTCCTTCCTTTTTAGTAAGGAAGACCTTGAAGTTTTAGAGATCATTCCTGAGTTGGTTTTTGCAAACAAACTGTGCTGCCCGTGGGTAGGGATCAACAGGATGTGAGCTCCAGGGCTCTCACTCTGGAAATTAATGTTCATTCTCATGCTTTGGATCGACATGAGCTGGCTTAAGAAGCACATTCTTGTATTAAAAATTAAGAAAAAACACATTTAATGTTATTCCCAAGAAACCTTCTGGTGTATCCCTCTCCCTGTGCACATAAAACACAGGATGAGACAGGCACCAGGACCACCCAGACAGCAGGTGGCAGACAGGAGGCCATGCAGCTTAGGTGCGTGGAGGCCGGCTCCTGCCTCTTGGGCCAGTGCAGGGCTATGGGTGGGTGGGAGGCAGTGGTTCCCTGCAGGCTCTGGACACCATGCTGCCCCACGGTGGCTGGCAGAGCCTGCAGGAGCAGCTGCCGTTGTCTGATCAGCTCCAGGCCGAGAGTCCTTCACCACCACCACCGCAGACATCCCAGCGTGCCAGAGCCTTGCTGAAGATTCCCCACAGGGACCTCCCACACCGACCGACCACCTGTGGGGAAAGCACTTGGGCTCATCCCTGAGTGTGCGCGTCTGCTAAGTTTCTGCCCCTAAGGAACTCTCCCTCTCATCCTAATTCCTGTTTCCATTTGCATTTTTCTTCCTGTTGCAGATTTAATTTTGTTTTCTCTTGTTTTTAGTACTCCATACCCGATTTCTTATACCATTTTTTCCGCTAAACATGTAAGAATGTAGGCACCCACTTCTTTCTTTGCATAGCTGATATATGTGCTCAGTTTAAAACAAAAAGTGTATAGCTTCTCAAACTCAATTTTATTTATTTATTTGTTTCCCTATTTACTTATTTACAGAGGCATGCTACCTCTCAGCTTCTCCCTACCCAGCCGTCTTTTTAATTTTTGTTTTTGAAACAGTCTCCCAAGATTACTGAAAGAACTTGCTAAGTTTCTGAGCCTGGTGTTGACCCTGTTATCCTCTTGTCTCAGTCTTCCTTGTACTGGAATTATAGTCATGTGCTACCACGTCCAGCTTTAAACTCAATTATTTATAGCTTCTCAAGTTCCACTAGAAATGCATATCATTTCCTAAATAAATCCTTGAATTTCTGTTATACCTAATTTTTTGGTAATAATGTCAATTTAAGTTAATCCCTGCAAACTACAGTTTGCACACCATTCAGTCCAGCTGCGGGTCAGTGCTAAGGTACCATTGAAGAGGGT
>PVLC010014344.1:0-11005 GCA_004027655.1 Graphiurus murinus
GAGATAACCGAGAGTGAACCCATTCCTCTGCCTCAGTTTTACAACATTGTATAAATTGAGCTGCAAAAAATAAAGCTTCAGAGTCTGACACTGCACTGCAGGCTCTCCGCGTTTCTTTTCTTTTTTCATCCCATTCCGTAGGTGCGTAAAGGTTCCCCTGAAAACCCCCGTTCTCGAGGTCCTTGCGGGCGAGGACAAGCTTGGTCTCTGGAAATAGGATTCAGACCAGTCTATCTGACTGCAAAGTCTAGGTTCTTTACTACTTCAAATAAGAATTATTAATATTAAGATGTATTGAGTCCTTTATTTTTATAGTGTGATCTTTTTTTTTTTTTTTTTTTTTTTGCGGTACTGGGGATTGAACTCAGGGGCATTCTACCTCCGAGCTATACCCCCAGCCCTATTTTTTATTCTTTATTTTGAAGCAGGGTCTCACTAAGTTGCGGAGGGCCTCACTAGGTAGCTGAGGCTGGCCACGAACCCGGATCCTCCAGTCTCAGCCTCCCGAATGCTGGGATTACAAGCGTGCGCCACCACGCCCGGCTTAGTGTGATCTTTTTTAAAGACTTTTAAATCTATATTGTTTACCCTTTTTAATTGACAGATAAAATTATATGAATTGTGTACAGCATGATGTTTTAAAGTATGTATACATTGCAGAATGGCTGAATCTAGCTAATTAGCAATGCATTATCTCATGTAGTTATTTTGTGGTGAGAACTTAATATTCACTCTGAACAACATGATGTGAGACTATAATGTACCATATATTATATTCTTGAAAAATACAAAATAGAGTGAATATTAAGTTCTCGCCACAAAATAACTACATGAGATAATGCATTTGCTTTTTTTGGTACCTTATAGTCTCACATCATGTTGTTCAGAGTGATAGGGTCATGTACTTCCCCTCACCCAGCTCCTTCCCCAATGCCAGCCTCAGTATCATCATTAACTATAGTCACCCAGCTGTCCAATAGATCTCTTGAACTTATTTCTCTTTCAACTATGTATATAAGACACATCATCTTAATCCATTCATTTATTGATGGACATTTACATTTATTCCATATCTTGGCAGTAATGCTGCAACAAATATGGGAGTGCAGTTATCAACATACTTATTTCATTTTCTTTGGATGCATAGCCAGTAGCAGGATTGATGGATCATGTGGTACTTTGAGTTTTGATTTTTTGAGTAACCTCCATACTGTTTTCCATAATGTCTTAATAAGTTAAACAATATTGTATGTTTCCTTTTCTCCATATTTTCACCAACACTTGGTATCTTTTGTCTTTCTGATAATAGCCATTCTGACTAGAGTGAGGTGATAGTGTTTTTTCACTTTTAATATTTTTTATTGGTACATTGTAATTATAGATCCTAATGAGGTCCAATGTGATACAAACATACTGGTTCACGGCACTTGGTGTGATTCCCTTCGGGTCCCCCTCTCCCCTTCCCCATACATGTTAGTGAGGTTGGTGCTGATACCTTCATATATGGATATAGCATTATTTGAATTGTTTGCTTCATCAAGCCTCCTTTTTCCCCTCTCCACCTTCCTCTCCCTTCCACTATTCTACTGGTCTCTCTTCTAATTTATCTGAAGTACATTTTGCTTCCTGTTTTCTCTCTATCTTCTGCATATGAGAGAAAACATACAACCCTTGACTTTCTGAAACTGGTTGATCTCACTTAGCTAATAGTCTCTAGTGACATCCATTTTCCTGCACATGACATAATTTTGTTCTTTATGGTTGAATAAAATTCTATTGTGCCACATTTTCTTTACCCATTCATCTCTGTTGATAGACATCTAGGTTGGTTCCATAGTTTGACTATTGTCAGTTGTGCTGCTGTAAACATATATATGCATGTATCACTGTAGTATTCTGACTAATTCTTTTGGAAAGATACCAAGAAACAGGATCATATGGTGGTTCCATTCCTAGTCTTTTGTGTGTGTGTGTGTGTGTGTGTGTGTGTGTGTGTGTGTGTGTGTGTGTGTGTATGTGTGTTTCTGGGGATTGAACTGAACCAAGGGGCTTTCTACCTTCAAACTATATCCCAGCCCTATTTTATTTCTTATTTGAAAACAGGATTTTACCAAGTTGCGGAGGGCCTAAGTTGCTGAGGCTGGCTGTAAAACTGTGATCCTCCTGTCTCACTTAACATAATGTTCTCCGGGTCCTTCCATTGTTTTGCAAGTGACATAATTTTGTCCTTCTTTATTGCTGAGTATAATTCCATTGTGTGGACATTCCATAATTTTGTAATCCATTCATTTGTTGATGAACACCTAGTTTGGTTTCATAGTTTGGTATTGTGAATTGTGCTGCTATGAACATGGATATGAATATATTACTATAGTTCTCTAATTTCAGCCCTTTTAGAAAGATACCTGGGGTGGAATAGCTGGATAATATAGTGGATCCGTTCCCAGCATTCTGAGGAATCGCCACAATGATCTCCATAGCGGTTAAACTTTTGGTAGAATGACCATTTTGATAATATTTACTCTGCCTATCCAAGAGCAAGGGAGATCTTTCCATCTTCTGAGATCATCTTTCAATTTCTTTCTTTAGTGTTTTACAATTTTCATTGTAGACATCTTTTACCTCCTTGGTTAGGTTTATTCCTAGATATTTTCTTGGTTTTTGAGATTATTACGAAAAAATTGTTTTCTGGATTTTGTTCTCAGTGGATTCATGGTTGGCATATAGAAAAGCTACTGATTTTTTAAGGTTGATTTTGTATCCAGCTACTTTGCTGAATTTGTTAATCACCTCTAGTAGTCTTTTGGTTGAGGTTTGGGGTCTTCTAAATATAGGATCATGTCATCTGCAAATAAAGACGATTTAATTCTTCTTTTCCTATTTGAATTCCTTTGATATCCTTCTCTTGTCTTATTGCTCTGGCAAGAGTCTCGAGTACTATATTGAAAAGGAGTGCTGATAGTGGGCATCCTAGTCTTGTTCTTAATTTTAAAGGGAATTCCTGCAGTTTTCCTCATTCAGCAGGATGTTGGCTTTGGGTTCATTGTATATTGCCTTCATGATTTTAAGATATGTTCCTTCTATTCCAATTTTTGCAGTGTTTTTAACATGAATGGGTGTTGGATTTTGTCAAATGCTTTTTCAGTGTCTATTGAAATGATCATGTGATTTTTGTTCTTAGCTCTATTTATGTGATGAATAACATGTATTGATTTGCCTGTGTTGAACCAGCTTCATTTTCTTAGGATGAAACCAACTTGGTCATGGTGTATAGTTTTCATGATGTGGTTTTGAATGCGCATGACTAGTATTTTGTTTTAAATTTTTGCATCTGTGTTCATCAGTGATATTGGTCTGTAATTTTCTTTTCTTGAAGTATCTTTATTTGGTTTTGGTATTAATGTGATACTGGCCTCAGAGAAGGAGTTTGGAAGAATTCCATCTCTTTTGATTTCACGGAATAACTTGTGAAGTATTGGGACTAGTTCTTATGTAAAGGTTTTGTAGAATTCAGCTAGAAACCCATCTGGACCTGAGCTTTTCTTTGATGGCATAATTTTTATTGCTGTTTCTATTTCTTTGCTTGCTATTGGTTGGTTTAGGTTTTCTATATCCTCTTGGTTCAATTTTGGTAGGTTGTTAGGTGTTTAGAAATCTGTTGATTTCTTCCATGTTTTCCAGTTTATTGGAATATAAATTTTCAAAATAGTTTGTGACGATCCTCTGAATTTCTCCACTGCCTGTGGTGATGTCTCCTTTTTCATTTCTGATTTTATTAAATTGGATTGATTCTCTCTTTCTTTAGGTTAGATTGGTTAGAGGTTTGTCAATCTTGCTAATCTTTTCAAAGAATCAGCTTTTTGTTTTGTTGATCCTTTTTTTTTTTATTCTCTATTTCATTGATTTCTACTCTGATGTTAATGGTCTCCTGCCTTCTACTGGCTTTGGAATTAGACTGTTCCTGTTTTTCTAGGTCCTTGAGGTGTGTCATTAGGTTGTTTATTTGGTGACTTTCTGTTTTTCTTATGTGGACACTCAGTGCTATACATTTTCCTCTTAACACCATCTTCAGAATGTCTCATTGATTTTGGTACATCATGTCTCTCTAAGTCCAGAAATTTTATTTCTCCTCTTATTTCTTCTCTGATTCAGTCTTCATTCAAAAGTACATCATGCAGTCTCCATGTATATGTAATCAATTTTGGTCTTCCTGTTGTCGATTTCTATTTTCATTCCATTGTGATCTAGAAAATGCAGGGAATTATTTTACACTTTTTTGGGCATTTGCTGGTACTTGTTTTGTGGTCCAGGATGTGGTCTATTTTGGAGAAGGTTCCAAGAGCATCTGAGAAGAATGTGTATTCAGCTGTTGCTGGTTAAAATATTCTGTATATGTCTATTAGGTCCATTTGGTTTATAGGACTCTTTAAATCTAAAGAGTCCTTACTCATCTTTTGTCTAGATGATCCATCTAATGGTGTGAGTCGTGTGTTGGGGTCTCCCAATATGATTGTATTTGGGTCTCTTTGAGACCTGATGTCCCAAAGAGCTTGTTTTACAAAGGTGGGTGCACCCACATTTGGGGCATAAATGTTTACTATCATTATATCTCCTTGTTGGATTGTTCCTTTTATTAATAAGAAGAGACCTACTTTGTCTTTTCTGATGTGTTTTAGCTTAAAGTCTGTTTTGTTGGATATGAGAGTTGCTACCCCTGCCTGTTTTCTGTCTCCATTTGCATGGTATATCTTTTTCCATCCTCTCACCTTTAGCATATGGATCTTTGGCTGTAAGGTGACTTTCTTGCAAGCAGCATATAGTTGCATTATGTTTTTTAATGCAAGTTGCCAGTCTATGTCTTTTAATTGGGGAGTTAAGGACTTTGGCAGTCAGTGCTATTATTGAGATATGCTTTTTGTTTCCTGTTATTTTCAGTTCTATTTTCAATTAGATGTAGTGTTTTCCCCTTTGCTTACTTGCCCATCTGTTGGAGTTCGCCCCTTCTCAGGTTCTGGAATTTGCTTCTTTTTTCTTCTCTGTAGTCATAAATCCTTTAAGTTTCTGCTTGTCTTTGAATATTTTTATTTCTCCATCAATTTTGAATGATATCTTTGCTGGATATAGCAGTCTTGGTTGGAAGTTGTTTTCTTCCAGGGTCTAGAGAACATCATACTTTCCAAAGTAATTTACCAATTCAATCCAATCTCCATTGAAATACCAGTGATATTCTTCACAGAGCTAGCAAAAGCAATAATAAAATTTATATGGGGGGAGAGTAAAGATGGTGGCATAGAGGGTGATAGCGTGTCTCAGTTGCTCTGAGACTTGGAACTCAACCACCAGGAAGGCTGCTTCTTGACAAGGGAACAAAAACAGAAAAAAAAAAAAATCTCAATGAAATAATGGTAGTTGAAATATGGTGGAATCAGAGCCAGAAGAGAGAGCAGAGTACTGTAAAGAGCTCCATGCATCTCACCTGGTGAGCAGAGAATGGTGACGGCACCATCTTGGCCAAGCTGTGCCAGCTGGCAGCTGCTGGCACTGCAGTTCTCAGAAACCTCCAGCAAAGCAGCAGTGGATTCTTGTGAAACCAGTGGCTACAGACCCTCATCAAAAGCAATCAAATCTTCTCTCCACACTTGACAAAGATCCAACTACCCAGACGGTGCAGTTAGATCCTGCAGCTGTAGCTGAACTCATCTCTGACTACAGGGATCTGGAGCAGTGCTCATCAAAACCTTGATTTAACAAGTCCTCCCAGTGGGAAACCACCACGTGTGGCCACAGGAACTTGTGTGGCAAGGAATAGACCCGCCAAGTCTGTGACTTTGAAAATCATTCCTGCGTAGGTGGGGGTGGGGGCTACTGTCAGACACAGCAGAAATGTGAATTGGCAGACAGTCCCTAGGGACAGTTGGATGGGAGGGCAGTAGAGTCACAGTTAACCAAACCCTTGCAAGGTCTCCAGGCATCACCACAGGACAGTCAGCTGTGGTGTTCATAGGGGGAAATAACTCAGCTTACCTAGTTGCAGGCTCAGAAAGGAATAAACTCACGCCTGTCCACATTTGGATGCTACAAGCACCAACACCAGAAGCCAACAAGGGCTCATATGATCACAGCCGCCCAGAGCAACAGTGGTGTCCTTAGGGCTAAATAACTGAGCCACCCGATCCCCAGGCTTAGAACTGTACATTTTCTCCCTGCTGAAGCTTAGGCTCTGAAAGCCAGGAGGCCAGAGGCCTGGCAGGGTTTCACTTGATCACAACTATAGGCTGGGAGCTCAACACTCTCTCCACCAGCAGTTTGTGCCTGGCATGCATGCATGCCAGTGACTGACAGTGCTTCACATGATTTTTATAAGCAGATTAAGGGAGGTGTCCCAGGGACTATCAAAGCTCAGCGAGTTGGGCCACAATCTTGGAACATAACAATTGCAGGCCTTGCTGAGCTTAAGCCCATTGGCCACAGAGACCGGAGATTACCACTCTGCAATTTCATGGGTTCACAATCAGCAGAGCAGTGGTAATATTTGTGGGACATTAAATCGCAGTCAGCAGGCTGTAGGCTCTGTTCCTTACAGCTTTTACCAAGGTATTTTATTCATCAAAAGAAACATTAGACATTAAACCTGAGTATTAGGCCTTCTTTTCTTTTTTCTCTTTTCACTATATATTGGCCATTCCACTCTTTCCTTTCTTCGCAACTTAGTGCCACATCACAGTATATTATTTTTACTACTCTCCTACATCTTCCTCTATCACCTGGCTTCACTTTCCTGGCAAAGACCCAGTTTTCATTAAATCTCAAGTGTCTACCTCTTTATATACCTTCGTTGCTTAGTGCACTTGGGAAAAGTTAATCAAATTTTCTGACTGTTGACATTATGAATGTATTTTTCTCAACTTTAGTATAGTCCCAAGTAAAAAAACAGGTTATCTCTGATATAGTTACATTTTGGATGTTTTTAAAGGGTGTACTTTTACAATAATGATCTGAATTGAAACTGGGTGTATCAATGTGCTAAAATATTTAATGTACCTCTGGACCCCCTATATAGTAAAAGTTTGGGTTATACTTGAAGCTTTCCTTTTCAAACCAGAGCAGAGGTCAAACACAGCTTTCAGACCACTAACCATCATTAGGTATGGTGTTCAGAATCTATAGCTTTCCACATGAATTTTGCCACTGTAAAGGTAGGTGCTCACTGATAGACAAAAGTCCATAATCATTATACATTGAAGAGCTATTTTGAACCTGAGCACACATGGTTTAAGACTTTTCCATTTTCATATAACTAGGAACTCAACTAAAATTATCTTAATAAGGAAATACTCATAAATTGGAAGTATTGAAGTAGGACAGCCTTTATGGTTATTTAATTCAGTTAAGAAATCAGTTTTTCATTCAGGAGGCTGAGACCAGAGGATCCGGGTTCGAGGCCAGCTCCAGCTACTAGTGAGATGCTCCGCAACTTAGTGAGACCTGTTTCAAAATAAAGAATTAAAATTAGGGCTGGGGGTATAGTTCAGAGGTAGAATGCCCCTGAGTTCAATCCCCAGTACTGCAAAAAAAAAAAAAAAGAAAGAAAAAAGAAGTCAGTTTTTAGTTCACAAAAGAAGAAATACAAATGGCCAATAAAAATACGAAAAAAAGTTTTACATCATTAGCAATCATGCAAATCAAAACTATCCTGAGATTTTGCCTATTCCCAGTTAGAATGGCAATCATTAAAAATACAAACAATAACAAATGCTGGTGAGGATGTGGAGAAGTAGGAACTCTGATACACTGTTGGTGGGATTGCAAATTAGTGCAACCACTCTGGAAAACAGTGTGGAGGACCCTCAGAAGAATGGGAATGAACCTACCACATGACCCAGCTATACCACTCCTGAGTATCTACCAAAAAGAATGGAAACCAAATTATCAGACTGACGCATGTGTATCTATGTTTATAGCTGCACAATTCACAATTGCCAAACTATGGAAACAGCCAGGATGTCCATCAACAGGTGAATGGATTACAAAATTATGGAAAAATTATACACAATGGGATTCTACTCAACCATAAAGAACAAAATTATGTCATTTGCAGGGAAATGGATGGAACTGGATAACATTATGCTAAGTGAGATTAGTCACTCACAAAAAGTGAAAAGTCAGATGTTCTCCCTCATATGTGGAAGCTAGGGAGAAAATGGGACATGGGGGGACTTCAGACAAAGGAGGAGAAACCTTATAGTGAAGAAGGTGACCTAAGTGAGGAAGATGGGAAGGGGAAGAGGGAAACACTCTAATGCACATGATGTACATTCACAAACTTATCAAAATCAATCACTATGCTGAGCACGGGAAGGAGGGAAGGGAGAGGGAATAGGGAGGGAATGGGGAGGGGTCAATGAGTGTTGTGTGCATGTATGCCTCTATCACCATGAACTTCATCAAGATGTATGATTACAATACACCAATAAAAATAAACAAAAAACGGGTTTTTTTTCCTATTTCTTTCTTCTGCCATTCACAATATTAACTTCCATCCTAAGGCTGGTAGGGTGATGTGATAGCTGCAACAATCCCAAGATTCAAGCACTTTCCAGAGGAAGAAGAGGAGACAATCCTTTCTGAATATCACTTCTCATGAATGAGAACACTTTCCTCAAAAATCCTTCTTATCCTCCCCTAATTCCTCATTGATCAGAGTTAGACCACCTTCCAATTCTGAGATTGGAAGAGATTCACCGTTGAGAGATTCACCTGAGAGATTCACCATTGGAACTGGAATGATCTTCTCTGTGTTACATAATTACATATCATACCTAAGCAAAATGACATTCTTTTAGTAAGCAACACAGAGTTCATAAAACACTGAGGCTATAGCAGCAAAGTTTTAGCCATTATAACCCCTATAAACTACCATGAAGTTCTCATTTGTTCTTTCCTACTTTCCCAAGCCCACCCCATAATTAGACAATTTTAAAAGGAACTAGATCTCTTAATGATACCCTCTGCAATTTAGTGAGACCCTGTTTGAAAATACAAAAATTTTTAAAAGGCTTGTAATGTAGCTTGTAGGTAGGATGCCTCTGGATTTAATCCCTAGTACCAAACAAACAAAACCAGTAACTAGATCTATGGAGGTGGTACAGAATATATCAGATAGTTTTCTCAGTATGCATAGTACCCTGTGAAGTAGTTATTACCAGCCTCATTCTGAGGATGAAGAAACTGGGTTATAAGTACATTTTATATTCCTTACCAAAGTTATATAACTATGTAAAAGCCCACAAAAAAGTTTATATTCAAGCTTTGAACTGCCTGGCTCTGAAGTCTAGGCCCTCCCTAATGTACTATGCAACCTGCCTTTATGAAGTACTTCCTGGGCTCAGAAACTGGTCATTATTGTCTACACAAGCACCTAGCAATCATTAAGCAACTTATGTAATGTGTACATTGTAGTAGTATCATGAACGGGTGGTGGTGGTGACAGAAATGACTCCTTTTCTCCTAGGATTAAGTCACAGGTGCTCAGACCTCATCACTTGAGTAATTTTGATTCAGGAGATCTGGATTCTAACTAGCACTCTAGGTTAAGAATTTGGGGGATGGGATGTTAGGTTCAGGGAGCTTCATAAGTTTCTAGTACCTGGGAGGGAAAATATCTAATATTTATGGAGCAGCTGGGTTTACAATGGCAACTTCATTTCTACTTCTGACATTGAGCTGAAAAGAAGGCAACAGCTATGTTCACTAGTATTTAGCTGCCATCTTAAAACCCTAAACTTATTAGGAGCACAATTTCTTATCTAGGTTCACTGTAAATGTTTAAAGAAATAAACTGTACTAGAGATGGCCCAAATCTCTAATATGTTGTTTTTAATTACTAGCATTACCAGAACATATTTCTTACTGATTACACAAATATCACTACCACAGCTAAGAATCTGAAATGTTTTGAATGCCATTATTGAGATTAAAAGAAGCATAAATAAAATGTTACAAAATTCAAAGAATAAAAAAAAATTCTCTTAGACCCAGCAGAGAATTGTGGCCATAAGGCAAATGACCACTTGAAATTCCGGAGAAGAGACAATCCAGTGAGTCAGAAACTATCTCTTGACATAGAACAGAAATTACTGGAAACTCCATTTTTTACCATTCGATAAAAACACTGGGAGTGATAAGTTTGGTGAGTTGCTCAAGACTGACTGTGGACTAGTTTGAGATTGAGAAGTCCTTAGAGACCTTGAGATGTGGAGGGGTCCCCTGCAGTTTTCTGGGCTTTATCTCCAGAAAACCCATTATATTCTTGCAGTTAGGATCCCCAAAAGATTCCTCTCAAACTGCAGGCAGCAGAAATACCCGAAAGCTTCATCATAACAAAGACCTACTCTGCAGTGGAAAAGACCTTACCAGACTCCTATTGCAGTTGAAGGGAAGACATTCCTCCTCCTCCAGCCCATCGAAGCTTCCAGTCTTATGAAAGGGAGAAAAGGAAGCTAAAAGTACAACTGGTAAAAGTCATTGTCTCAGAACACAGGCCCCACAAAAGTCTACAAATTAATCACAAGATTATAAAATACTTCCTCCACATTTTACCACTATGCTAATATAAGTCTTTAGTATAAAACAGTTGCCAACAGTTAAAAGAACTGCAAGATGCACACTCTCTCAATGAGGTCTTAGGGAAGCCTAAAGATAAGAGGGGAGACAAACTGGGTGTGGTGGTACAGGCCTGTAATCCCAGTACTTGGAAGGCTGAAACAGAAGAATCACAGGTTCGAGGCCAGCCTCAGCACCATAGCAAAGCCCTCAGTAACCTAGTGAGACCGCGTTTCAAAATAAAATAAAAGGGGCTGAAGGTGTTGCTCAGAGGTAGAATGCACCTGGGTTCAATCTCCTGTAACAACAACAACAACAAAAAGAATACTTGAGACTGGGTAGTTTATAGTGAACACAAATTTATTTCTCATAGATCTATTGTCTGGGAAGCCTAAGATTTTAC
>PVLC010014344.1:16250-39725 GCA_004027655.1 Graphiurus murinus
TGCAAAAAAAAAAAAAAAAAAAAAAAAAACAGGGATTGTGTGACTGCTAAACTCTTAACAGTTAACTAACTTTTGCTACCAGGTTCATCTCTGACCCATTGAACAAGTGTAAAGACGCTGATCTGGGACACACCGAGAATCAAAGCCAAGACTGGACGAGGCTATAACTGGACTCTAACCATGCCTGGGGCAAAGAGTAAGGCTAAAGCCCAGGCCAAAATGGAAAAAAAGGCAAGTGCACAGGCAAAAGCTGGAGCAGAGAGGGAGGCGCCTGGCCTAGTCAGACCTGTAGCCAAGATCCAATCCAAAGCAAAAGCTAAGGCAGGGCCGAAAAAACATGCTGTGGCAGAGACGAAAGCAGTGTCTAAGAATAAGGTCCTCGCTGAGACAAAGGCAGGAGCCTCATTAGAGCCTAAGGCTCAGGCGAAAGCAGTGACAGAGGTCAGTCCCAAGGCTGAGAATGTGGCTGCCAGCTCCACATGTAAAGATAAGGCTAGTGTTGATACCTGGTTCTGGGCTGGGGAAGAAGCCACCCTCAATTCCTTGTTCTTGAAGGGAGAAGAGGGTGGTAATCGTGCCAGTGCTAAGGATGAAAATAAACCTGATACTAGTACCAAAGTCCGTGCTGAGGAGCCGGAGCCTAAAGCTGGGGCCAGCTGCAAGTCTAGGTCAGGGGCGGAGGAGGAGGAGGAAGAGAATGTTATTGGAAACTGGTTTTGGGAAGGAGATGATACTGGTTTTGACCCTAATCCGAAACCTGTGTGCAGGATAGTTAGGCCTCAGCCTGTGGATGAAATCAATGAAAAAAACAGGCCCAAGGACTGGTCTGAGGTAACTATCTGGCCCAACGCCCCTGCCGTAACTCCAGCAGTGTTGGGATTTAGATCCAAGACCCCATGTGAAACAAGGGCCTCTTCATATGTTGTTCTGGCCTCGGCTGAGGAAAATGCTCATTCTTTGCCTGGGGCAACAGCCTGTCCTCCTAGGAGCACTCGCGCAAGCTCACAGCTTACCTCTGAGTACCCATTTGGTTCTGACCCTTGTGTCCAGACTCTTGAAGAAATTAGACGCCAAATCAAGATCAGGGAAGTGAATGGAATTAAGCCTTTTGCTTGCCCTTGCAAAATGGAATGCTATTTGGATTCTGGGGAATTTGAAAAACTTGTTAGCATACTTAAGTCAACTACTGATCCTCTCATTCATAAGATAGCACAGATTGCAATGGGTATCCATAAGGTTCACCCATTCGCCCAAGAATTCATTAACGAAGTGGGTGTAGTGACACTTATTGAAAGCTTGCTCAGTTTTCCTTCCCCTGACGTGAGAAAAAAGGCTGTAATTACTCTTAATCCTCCTTCTGGGGATGAAAGACAACATAAGCTCAAATTACATGTTAAGCATATGTGTAAGGAAACCATGTCTTTCCCTTTGGATTCACCTGGACAGCAGTCTGGATTAAAGATACTAGCACAACTAACTACGGATTTTATCCATCACTACATTGTTACTAATTACTTTTCAGAGCTTTTCCAATTGCTGTCCCAGGGAAATCGTAAAACCAGAAATCTTGTTTTGAAACTACTTTTGAATTTGTCTGAAAATCCAACTGCAGCCAGAGACATGATCAATATAAAAGCACTGGCAGTACTAAAACTCATCTTCAACCAGAATGAAGCAAAAGCCAATCTGGTCACTGCTGTAGCCATATTTATTAATATAAAGGAGCATATCAGAAGGGGCTCAGTTGTAGTTGTTGATCAATCAAGTTATACTGCACTTACAGCCATTTTCCGTGAAGTTAAAGGGATTATTGAAGCAATGTAAAATGAGTCAGAAATAAAAGAGAACACTGAACAATATCTGAACTCTGACAGGCTGTACATTCACAAAGAGCATAATGTTACATCTTCAACACTGTTATCTGTGACGGACTCTAGCTTGGAGCTACTGTTGTGTGTATCAAATGAGTGTTACATCTTGAGGTGAAAATATTTGTTGATTTTATCTTGTCTAAACTGACAGATTTTTATCATTTTACTTAAAAGAGTGAACCAGTTCAGTATAAAGTAGCTTGATCACTAGTAGCCACTTAGATCCATTGTCACATCAAACAGTAAAAAAGGCATATACACAGACACAAAAAGACAACCAAATTATATATATATATATGTATATGTATATATATATGTGTGTATATATATATACATATACATATATATGTAACATATGTGTGTGTGTAATGTCAATATAAGGAGGCAGGTTATTTACTGTAAGTTCTTTTTTTCCCCTATTACAGCTATATCAGACACTCATCTTGTAACACAGAAATATCCCTGAATCTCAGATAAAATGTAATATTTGTTCTTTTTAAAATTTTGCTACTACATTTATAACTCTAAAATTCTTAGGCTCTTTCATTTGTGACAAAATCATCTCACAGAAGAAAATAGATGTAGGTATGAGGTCAAAACATTTATTGAGGGTTCACTCTGTCAGTGTGTTTGCACTACATTCTACAAGGTTTCTCCCCTCTTTCAGTGATTCTGTGAGCTACATGCTCATTTTTATTAGAAATCATTATTCCGAGCACTCTCTAAGGAGAATTAGAGTGGTTAAATTCTATTTCTAGATTCCTACATTAGGGAGGTGGCATAGCTATTTTGACTGACACCAGAACCCATCTCTCCACAGTGACTTCAAGGCTCATAGACTGGTTTAGGCATAATGGTTGAATTTTGCAGTGGATTATGTCCCTGACAGGTGTTAAAATTCTTGTTCCAAATGCACTTGTCTGTTAGGCATTTGGCTATACCTGGCTGGAAATTAGGAGAAAAGTATGAGATGAATGTATGTATTTTTTCTTGGTAGGATCTGGAAATAGTAGGTGTCCAAAACTTTGTTGAATGGATAAGACATAAATATGGAGTGATCAGAAAATGAAATATGCTATGTATTCTATCTTTTTCTATCCATGTGTACTTAAAAAAAACAGAAACTGAAATTATTCTGTACATTGTTTCATACTCTGCATTTAAAAAGGTACTTGCTATCTTTCTCCTTGTAAAATCATACCATAATTTTTTTACTATATAAAATTTATTCTTCTGTGTGTCATATGAAAGGCCAAAGGGCTCCATATTTTGCTAATCAGTAAGGCATCCATACTAACTAGAACTGAGAATAAGCATAACTGGAGAAATTCAGACCCAGACAGCAGCTTCAACAATATAGAACAGGAAAGCAAAGACTGCTGTCTCAACCTACAAAATAGTGATTCCTGGAAGTCTGTATGGTCCAGAAAGCATCTCAGGGCTTTGGGGCTATAGTTGAATTCTCTAAGATGAATGGTAGGAATTACAACCCCTGGTATGAGTTTTGGAGAACATCTTTATGTGAGGAACTGTCAAATTATATTCTTTTAGATTTTCAGGCAGTTAAGAAACTAAACAAGATCACACTGTAAATATCATTTGTAACTTGTCCCTCCCCCGCCACTAACTGTATATTGTGAACATCTTTCCATGTCAATAAATATGCTTCTGCAAAATATTTTTGATTCATGTAATATTTTCCTCTGTTAACAGTTGGTATATAGTGTAATTTTTCATTGCATATTCACAAATTCTCTTGCAGAAGTGTTATAGTACTGAGTCACTCACCTTTTCCTCTTAATAGTTATCTTTGCAATTTGTTATTATATAGATCTACCACATGCTTTTTATGTAATAGTTTTATTGAGAATTGACATACATTAAATTGCATACTTAGTTGGGCGTGCTGGTGCACGCCTGTAATCACAGTCCTTAGGAAGCTGAGACAGGAGGAATGTAGTTCCAGGCCAGGCTCAGTAATTTAGTGAGACCCTCAGCAACTTAGAGAAACCCTGTTACAAATTTTTTAAAAAATAAATAAAAAGGACTGAGTGTAGCTCAGTGGTAGAATGATCCTGGGTTCAATATTCAGTAAAAAACCAACCAAACAAACAAACAAACTGCATACTTACAAGTACACAATTTGATGTTTTAACATATGTGAAACTATAACCACAATAAACAAAAGTGAGCCTATCCATCACTGCAAAAGCTCCTTTTTTGTTTGTGGTGCTGGGGACCAAACTCAGGGCCTCATATATGCTAGGCAAGCACTCTACCACTGAACTATACCTCGAGCCCCACCTGAAGAGCTTATTAATATCTTTTTATAACCTTCCCACCTCTCTATGTGTCCTATCCCCAGGTAACTACTCATTTGTTTTCTAGCAATACAGAATCATTTTCGTTTTCTCTAATTATATATAAATAGAATCATACGGTATGTATTCTTTTTGGAGGGGAAATCCAGCTTATTTCACGCAGCATAATTATTTGAGTTTCATCCATGTCATGTATCCCAATAGTTCATAAATTTTTATTGCCAACTAGTAGTCCACTGTATGGCATTACCACAGTTTGTTTATCCATGCAAGTATTCATGGACAGTTGGGTTCAGGTCTTGGTTATTACAAATAAAGCTGCTATGAGAATCGATATACAAGTATTTCTTTGAACATTTGTTTTAGTTTCTTCTGGATATGAGGAAACAAACCCAGGGAGTGGAATGTCTGGCTCATATGGTAGTTATATGTTTAACTTGTACATTTTGTGAATGATTGTATCATTGTACATTCCCACAGCAGTGTATGAGAGTTATGATTTCTCCCCATTAGTGCTAGTACTATAGTATTTCTAATTTGCACTTCTAAAGCCAGGCATGGTGGTGCATGCCTGTAATCCCAGCACTTGAGAGGAGGATTGCAGGTTCTAGGACAACCTCAGCAAGTAGTGAGATTCATCAACCTAGTAAGGCCCTGTTTCAAAATGAAAATAAAATAGGGCTGGGGATGTAGCTTGGAGGTAGAATGCCCCGGGTTCAATCCCCAGTACCACAAAATTAATTAATTAGTTTGCATTTCTGTACTTCTGTAATAACGAATGATACTGAACATCCTTTCTTTTTTTGTGGTATTGGGAATCGAATCCAGGGCCTCAAACATGCTAGGCAAGCACTCCACCACTGAGCTACACCCCGAGCCCATTTTTAAAATTTTATTTTGAGACAGGGTCTCTAAGTTGCTGAGGCTGACCTGAAAATTAATAGCCTTCTATCTCAGTCTGCCAAGTAGCTGGAATTATAGGCATGAGCCACCATGTCCAGCTTGGACATGTTTTCATATTTATATTTGCCATCATATATCTTTGGTGAAATATGTGTTAATCTTTTGCCCATTCTTTTAAAAATGTCTTTTGAAGCGGGGCATGGTGGCACACACCTGTAATCCCAGTTTCTGGAAGGCTGAGACTATAAGATCGCAGGTTCAAGGCCAGCCTCAGCAACTGAGCAAGGCCGTCCTCAATTAGTGAGATCATGTTTCAAAATAAAAAGGGTTGAGGGATGTAGCTCAGAGGTAGAATGCTCCTGGTATTTATTTATTTATTTATTTATTTATTTATTTATTTATTTATTTATTTATTGGTACTGGGTATTGAACTCAGGAGCATTCTATTTCTGAGCTACACTTCCAGCCCTTTTTATTTTTAACATACGTTTATTGGTGCATCGTAGTCTCACATCATAATGTCGTTCAGAGTGATAGGGTCATACATGCACACCACACTTGGTGAGCTGCCTCCCAGCTCCCTCCCCTTCCCCATTCATGATATTGAGATTGGCAATGGGAAATTCATATATGTACACAATGTCAATGGAAGCATTTCCTTTATTAATTCCCCCTCCCCCAGCCTCCCCTAAACCCCCTCCATTGCTCCACTGGGGTTTCTCCTCCATTATCTAAAGTCTTTCTTGTATCCTGAATACTTCATAGCTTGTGCATATGAGGGAAACCATATGACCCTTCACTCTCTGTGACTGGCTAATCTCACCTAACAATGTTCTCCAGGTCCACCTTTTTTTCTTGCAAATAACATCATTTTGTTATTTATTGCTGAGTATAATTCCATTGTGTATATATCCCATAATTTTGTAATCTATCCATGTGTTGATGGATACATGGCAGAAATTTTTAATTTTGATTAATAACAGTTATTTTACTAGTTGGGCTTTGGTATTATTTGTAAGAAATCTTTATCTGAGCAGGGTCACAAAGATTTTATCCTTTATTCTAAATTTTGTATAGTTTAGGGTTTCATAATTAGGACTGTGATCTATTTTGCATTAATTTTGTATGTGGTACAAGCTATAAGTCAAAGTTCATTTTTTTATTATAGCCATATACAATTGTTCCAGCACCATTTGCTGGTAAGACTCTTCTTTTCTCCACTGAGTTGCCTTTGCATCTCTATAAAAAAATCAGTTGCCCCAGGTCATAAATTTTCAATCTGTGTTTCCTCTAAGTCCTTGGATTTGCTGCAAATTCTTCAGAAAGTACTGCAGAGATTCACGGGAAAGAAGAGTGAGTTGGACTTGTGTGTTCCTATCACCTTCAATAAAAGCAACTTTGCTTTAGGGCTATGTGTAGTATGTTTGGAAAAAGGTTTCTCCCATTTAAAAATTGTTGCGACCACTTCTATAAATATTAATCCAACCATCTTTCAAAAGAATCTGGCAACTAATGTATGAATTGCCTTTCTTCATATTCCTAACACTGACAATATTAGTATCTACCAAGTTTTTTCAGTTGACAGAAATCTACTCAACTTACCCAAAAGATTACCCTCTGTTCAGGCTTAATGTAATTTACTGAAGGTTTAATACCCTCAAGTACATAGTCTGAGAACTTACATAAATTCCATGTTTGAACAACCATGTCACACCTGGAAGGCAAGAATAAATAGTAGACTTGAATATAAGTCCCCAATTCTTTTTCTGTGATTTTGATGCCAGGGTTTTTGCTTGCTTTATTTTTTATCTGCCCAAACCACAATCCTGCACTATACACGTTCATTTGTGCAAATATTCCTCTAGAAAAAAATTCTGGAAGTAGAATTTCTTGGTGAAGATGTAGAATAATGATTCCCAATGCTGGTCACATTAGATTCACCTGGAGAGCTTTTAGAAAATACTAATGCTTGTAATTCCAGTACTTGGGAAGCTGAGACAGGAGGATCGCAGGTTTGCGCCCACCCTCAGCAACTTGTGAGGCCCTTCGCAACTTAGTGAGACCCTGTTTCAAAATAAAAAAATAGGGCTGGAGTGAAGCTTGGAGGTAGAATGCCCTTGAGATCAATCCCCAGCACCAAAAAAGTTCCTCTTCAGGAACTTGAGACTGTTCCTAGAGCTCCCCAGGTGATTCTAATGTGTAAACTTCAAAACCATTGTTGCAGAAAGGGAATTTCATAACCTATTAGAGGTGAGAGAGGATAATTTGGTATAACCCCCCCTTTTTCATTACTGGGGATTGAACCCAAGGGCATTCTACCTCTGAACTACACCCTCAGTCCTATTTCTTATTCTTTATTTTGAAATAGGGTCTCACTAAGTTGCGGAGGGCCTCACTAAGTAGCTGAGGCTAGCCATGAACCCGGAATCTCCAGTCTCAGCCTCCCAAGTACTGGGATTACAAGCATGCGCCACCATACCTGGATTGGTATAACCCCTTTTAATGGTCATGTGCCAATATCTGATAAATATAAATGTTCATACTTTTATTTATATATTTTGTAGAAATGGAGATCAAACTCAAGGCCTTGTGCATGCTATGCAAGCATTCTATTACTGAACTACACCATAAATCTGATGTTCGTACTTTTGAATGAGATTAATATTTATCCTACAGAAAAATGCATAAAAGTATGCAAAGACATTACATAAATATGCTTATTGCAGAGTAAGTTCATTGCAGAATAAGAAAATAAGAAGTATACAAAATATCCATGAATAAGAAATTAGTTAAATTATTAATTTACAATAGTTTCATAATCTAGGATGTTATGCATTAGTTAAGATAATCAAAGAGATGTACATGTCTTAAAGCATGATCATCTTTTTGGAAAATAATATGAAAAAAGAAAAATTATAACATCAAAAGCATTTACACTTAGTGCAAGAACTATAGTTATTATTATATTTTGCTTATCTTATTTCTAATTTTTGTAGTTAAACAAATCCTACTCATGTAATAAAAATATAAACTTAAGGAGATCTGATAAAGAAGTATTTGTCATACAAACAGATGAACACATACTCATGAAGGAAATATGAAGGAATTAAGTGGCATATTTCTAAGGATGAATTATAAAACAAGATAAAAGTTGAATTTCAGACACCTATATTAGGCCAGTAATTACAAAAAATACACTTTAAATGGGAAGATTGCAAATATGAGATAAAATTTGCAATAATCACCCAAGTAAATCAGATGTTAGAAAAAGTCCACAATTGTTCTTTATCAAGCCAATTAAGGGCGATTAATCTGCCAAGATGTTAGGAGGCTTATGAGAAGTGTGTCTTTCCTAATTAGTCAAAGCCCAAGAAATCAGATAGATACAAATTCCAAAAGTATATGAGGGGAGAAAAGCTGCTTTGTTCTCTGGAGCAACTGGTCCAGGGAAGTGGGTGATCACAGATTGACACTACATATATCATTGGCAATGCAGAGAGTCAGATGCAGACAAAGGAATTTCTTTTGAAAACAGCTGCATCAAATGTCTTATCAAAAGCAAAAAATAAAATACTCACATTTTTATCTTAAACCGGCCACAGAGGCAATTGATTGTTGAATGATCTGTGGCTTTATTTTGAGTAGGCCCTCCCTAGACTGATAGGATTACTATGTGGGATAATATATAATTGGAACAAAAATACCTAGGAGCTGGGAGTGGTGATACATACCTGTAATCCCAGGCATGAGAGTGCTTGGGAGGCTGAGAGAGTGGATCACAGGTTCAAGGACAGCACAGGGAGACTCTCAGCAATCTAGACTCTGTTTCAAAATAAAAAATAAAAAAGGGCTGGGGGTATATCTTGGAGGTAAAATGTTACTGAGTTTAATCCAAAATACCACAAAAATGTAGCTAAGGAAGACTTCTCTTTTTCCCCTGGAATCAGCATTTTGTATATCCTTTGTTTAGACAATGTGGTTGTAGCATCAAAAAAGACAATTGATTAATATTCACTGTAATACCTCAGTAACATTTACTATTCTATAATGCAAAAAATCCCAAAACCCTGAGCTCTTAGCCACTATTAACAGTTCATCTATTCTATGAATAAAGAAATTAATGAACATGGTATGAGGTGCCAGATCTTGAGAAAAGCAATTCCCCATCTTTAAAATAAAAGTTGAGCCTGGTGTGGTGGCAGAAGCTTGTAATCCTGGTACTTGGGAGGCTGAGACAGAAAGATCACAGGTTCGAAGCTAGCCTCAGCAATTTAGTGATGCTGTCAGCAACTTAGTGAGACCCTGTTTCCAAATTATAAAAAGGGCTGGGGATGTAGCTTGGAGGTAGAATGCCCCAGGGTTAAATCCCCAGTACCACAAAAATAAAATAAAATGAAATAAATGTTGAGAATTAGACATGAATACCTTGGACACCCAACTACCTTTGCCATCACCAGTCATTTTATTCATGCAAAAATATCTTGTATGGAGTATAATGTTTGATATATTTCAAACTATGAGGGAAACAAGACACTGAATTCAAGCAGGTCCTTTCTTCAGTTATCATTCACAAAACCCACTACTTATTAGGCAAACCTCATGATTCAAATGAACCAATTCAAACTGCACATGTGAGCGTCTTCTCAAATGTTCTGTATTTATGGACACAATAGAGTTTTTATTTGTTATTTTATTAAATATTGGATCTTAATAGATTTATAACTTTTTTTTGCGGTACTGGGGATTGAACTCAGGGGCATTCTACCTCCGAGCTACACCCCCAGTCCTATTTTTTATTATTTATTTTGAAACCGGGTCTCACTAAGTTGCGGAGTGCCTCACTAGGTAGCTGAGGCTGGCTGCGAACCCGGATCCTCCGGTCTCAGCCTCCCGAATGCTGGGATTACAAGCGTGCGCCACCACGCCCGGCTAACTTTAAATAATACTTTTTATCATTTGGCATTACATCCTATGTATTATGCTGTAAGGATGGGAATACAATTTTATTTTCCATTGAATACTTAATAAAAATAATTAAAAATCCCTTTCTTTACCCAGTGATTTGAAAATGACACTTTTATTATAATAAGCATTTAAAAGCTGGGTGTGATGGTGTATGCCTGTAATCTCAGTACTTGAGAGGCTGAGACAGGAGGATTGCAGGTTTGAGACCAGCTTCTGCAACTTAGGGAGACTCTCAGTAACCTTGTAAGACCCTCTTTCAAAGAAACAAAATATAAAAAGGACTGGGGGTGTAGCTTGGAGGTATAATGCTCCTGGGTTCATTCTCCAATATCACAAAAATATAAGCATTTATAAATAATTTGGTCTCTCTCTGGGCTTTTGATTCTATTTATTAAATTGTATATTCTTGTATTAGTTTTAGTTTTTCTGGCCTTGTAATTTGTTTTGTTATAAAACTGCCAAATATCTGCTCATCACACTTCTTGTGAATGGCCACCAGGGCAAGGTGGAATTATTCCTTTCCTGAAAGAAGTAAGGAAGCATAGAGTAACTTAATGTCACAAAATGAAAATATGGTTGATATAGCCTTGGGGCCCATATTTTGTGCCTCTTTTTGAAATGTTCTCTTCAGCGGCATCATTAGTTTTCTTTCTTTCTTCTTTAGTGGGATCTTGTCTCTTTATGATTTGAAGGGCACAACCAACACCAAGTTCCCTTGCTTCTCTGCTACTGACAGGTAAGAAAGCAGGGACCTGGAACAAATATATACCAGTTATATCAAAATGGATGATAGTTTCACCCCTGTTCCAATTATATTACCCTACACATTCTGCAACACAAAAAATGTTGCTGAAGCCTATATGTGATGTAAATATGTGGCTTATTCTCCTTCTTGATTCTAAAAACTCTCTGCTACATTTATTGTCCTTAGTTGATAGATTGAGAAACTAAGGCTTGAACAATTTTACAAAAAATTCCAGAGGTTATGCAATATTATTAGTTAATGACAGAACCAGAATTTCCATATAGTTTTGTCTCCTTCCAATGACTGTGTTGCCAACATTCAGTGAATCCTCCCTCACACATGGCAGTTTTCTAAGACCCAGGCACCAGCTGGTTTAAATTTTAACTAATATGATGCCCATGCTGTAGCGTTGACCTATAGATATTCACACAACACCACTGAAGAATAACAATAATGATAATGTGCTTACTCTTTTTACAAAAGTACTGGGGGCATATTTTATGTTCTGCAAGTCTCAGGCAGATAGTGATAAGAGCACAAAAATCAGGATTGAGAGGAGGGTGTCATTTCTTGATTATCTTCCGTGAGTCAGGCACTATGCTAAGCAGTGTATGTATGGCATCTCATTTCACAATCTTCATCTATAGTCTCTAAAGGAAACTATTTAGAGACAAGGTCACTTGGCAAAGGTTAAACAACCCTAAGGGGTAGCCTGGTTGTTGCATCATTATTTTCATGGCCCTGAAATATCTTGTGAAAGATAACATTATGTTATCTTTCAGTGCCCCATCTCACCAGTTGGTGTTCAGTAAAATAGAGTCAATTAGTGAACAAAAATGGGGAAATGAGTTCATTTGTTGAGTGCAAAGAATTGGCTAGAAATTAGATAGTGCCTTTGCAAAACAGGCTAATATTTTTCTCCTCCAGGTCTCTATAAAATAAGCTCAAAGACAAGCAAGTGGTACCTGCCTGTAATTGCAGTACTTGAGAGACTGAAACAAGAGGATCACAGATTTGAAGCCAGCACGCAGTAGCTTAGGGAGACCTTGTTTCAAAATACAAAATAAAAAGGACTGGGGGTGTATCTCAGTGGTAGAATGTCCCTGAGTTCAATCCCCAGTAACACACACACATGCACACACACACACACACACACACACACACACACACACACACACAGCACAAATTCCAAATGGAGGTATATTTGCCAATTATATTCTTATTAACTTTCCCTTTCAACTTCAGAACAACTTCTCCATGGACAGTTATTTAAAATAACCAGAGGCGCTGGACATGGTGGCACGGGCCTGTAATCCCAGTACTTGGGAGGCTGTCTGAATGATTGCAGGTTTTAGGCTAGCCTCAGCAATTTAGTGAAAACTTCAGCAACTTAGCAAGACCCTGTTTCCAAATAAAAATTAAAATAGGGCTGGGGGTGCAGCTCAGGGGTAGAACACCCCTGGATTCAGCCTCCAATACAAAATAAAGAAAGAAAAGAGAAGGAAAAAAATAAATAACCAGAGGCAAAGGAAAAGATTAATAAACCAAATTACTTCCAAGAGAATCAAAATGGTTGGGACATTATTTCCCTCTCACAATCTGGCTATTAACCAAAGTATAATACAAACAGAAAATATGTAGAATAAGGCATTGTAACTGGTGATTTTCCTCAGTTCCCTAGAAGAAAAATGAACTGTGTTATTTTGTTTACTTGTATCAATGAACTTCAATAAACAACATTAATAATAAGAGGTAAATTTTATTCAGTCATAAAGAAGAATAAAATCATGTCATTTGCAGGAAAATGTATGCAACTGGAGAATATTATTTTAAGTGAGATTAGTCAGTCACCAAATGTAAAAAAATCGGATGCTCTCCCTAATATGTGGAAGCTAGGGAGAAAGTGGGTCATAGGAGGAGCCCTAGATGAAGAAGGAGAAACCTTAGATGAGCAAAGAAGGTGACCTAACTGAAGATGTTGGGGGGTCAGGGAGGAAAACACTCTAATGAGCAAGATGTACATTCACAAACATATCAAAGTCAATCACCAAACCGAACATGAGAAGGAGGGAGGGGAGAGGGAATGGGGCGGGAATTGGGGAAGGCTTAAATGAGAGATGTGTGCATGTATGCCTTTACCAGCTTGTTCCCCACAAAGATGTACGATTACAATGCACCAATAAAAATTTTTAAAACATTATAAGAGGTAATAGTGTACTCTGCATTCAACAGAGCTCCTTCCCTTGTTTCTATCAATAAATCACAATAACAATAAAATGCATTTTTCCTTTATAAAAAAAGTGTTTCCATACACAATAAAAATAACTTTTTGGCTTTAACAGAGCTTTTTCTCTGCTGAGTACCCAGAGTACTTGCCCAGCTGGTATTTCATGAGCAACCACAACAATTCAGTTTCATTCTGGTGATCAGACCAGGACTACAGAAGGGAACTTGACTAACCCAGTGCCCTGTCATTGGTGAGGTTTTCCTGTTGCATTGTATGCCCTATGCTTTTTGTTCCAAGTTGGCTAGGTGAGAAAACAGCCACCACTCCTAGTCTTTGCAAACTTGTTCCCTGCTTGAGAAGATCTTCACTAATTAGCAGGTTATATCCTGAAGCTTGCATTCAGCCTGAAACGAAGCCTAAACACTTCATAGTTTATTTCTGGCAATACATGTTGCCTGGGCCTATGTGTATACCGTTTCAATTTCCACATATACGTGAAGACTTTAAAGTGTCTTAGCTTCCTCCCACTAATAGGTACAATTTCTATGTTTAAGTGTACCAAATTACAATAAATTTTATATATTTTTAAATGCCTTGCTTTTCCAGAGTCTTATCATAGTATCTACTCGGGGCCTTAGATGTTCTGTTTACTTCTCTACCTGTGCTCTCTTGCCCCAGACTTCTGCAGGTTTCATGAGCATTTGAGCTATGCTGCCTTCTTCCATTCAAGAGCAGAGATAGGGGAAACACAGCTCAATCCCTTAGGCACCTTCCAGACTGGTTAGATTGTTCGAAATAGTCTTCTTATTTATGCCATGCAATTTCCTACTATTTTGACTATGGCTTTTTCTTTTCTTTTTTTTAATGTGCTTTTATTGGTACATTATGGTTTCACATCATAATGTCAATCATGTTGAACTTACTTACCTACCAGACATATCCTGGGAAAGCCTCTGTCACCATCACTCATTTGTCCACAGTGCTCAGGACTGAGCTGACCATTTCTGTAGCTGGGTCACTGCCTTCAGGCCCCTTGATTCTGAGTCATTCACCCCTCTGTCAAAATGGGAAAATCGAAGCCACAAATACATGCTCAATCATTTGAAACTGTCCACAGAGCCACCCCAAGGGTTGATATGGAGCAGCACTCAGGTCCCTACTCCTGGAGAGCAATGTAGACCCTTCAATCCCTATTTAGAAGAAATTTCCCTTCCTCTCCCTTCTCTCTGTCCTTGAGGCCCTCTCCTACCTACAAAGGCACAATCAGTTCCGTATTCTCCGTAAGTTTGACTTATGGAAGAAATGCTGGCATCAGCCAATTTCTGTTTCTAGTTCTGTCACAATCCTCCCCTGATGCAAGAGAAAAGGTATGGAGTCCGAGTCTTTGCTGGAAATGCAGTTAGGGTAGATGCATATTTTTAGTCTTTGTTAATCTTATATCATGTCATCAGCATGTTAGAACTCATACTAACTGCCATAGCAGTATGTTTCCTGACACATTTGCTACAGATCTGTCACTAGCAACTCAAGATACCCATGCTGGCAGGTCCTTTCCTTGGCTCTGGCAGTGGAACTGATGTGGAACTTCTTTGTCACCCAGCTCTGTGGTTAGCAGCATACGCCTGGGCAGTCACGCACATCTATGAAGACAACAGAGCAATACTTCACTAGTGGAGTTGGCATGAGAATTAGGTTTAGCCAATAATGTGAATAACCTGCAGCTGGGGCCACCTAAACAGTCTGCTTCATAAATATCAGCTACCTTTCCTCCTCAAAACAGGGGACTCATGTGGCTCCTTTACTTGATTCCTCAGCCAGGGTCCTTTTACCAAAATGGAGACCAGAATCACCTTGGTGATTCTTTTCTAAACATTCAGGTCAAATCTTGTTGGCAGCAATAGCACTTCTATATCAGAGACCATTTATGTTATGAAATCCTAATAATACTGGCCTCAGAGAATCACTAAGCTCATTTGGATCCAACAGTGTAGGTAGTGTCTGTTGCCCTTTCATTTCCACAACACCAGGCACTACTAGCTTTTGCCATTATTGACAATCTGATTTGCTTCTTTCCTCCAGACCTGTAATCAGATGATCCTTAAACTTGCAGATTTACAGGCTAGTTACTTAGACTTGCCAGATACAGCAAACATATAAGTAGGACACTAAGCCAGGTGTGGTGGCATGCCTCTGTAACCCCAGTTACTTGGGAGGATGAGACAAGAGGACCGAGGGCAAAGAGAGGACATTTCCGACTTGGAGGATAAACTGCCACATCTCGGTCGCCATAGAAACTTGACATCATTTCTGTAACTTTTAGAGATAACTTTTAGAGAGATCTACTTGGCCCAGGGAGAAGAGCAGGGCCCCGCCTCCGGGCGTTTGGACTCAGCTGAGGGTGCGAGTGTCCCGGCAGTGGGGGTTGAACCTCCCTGGGGTGTGGGCAAACGAAGGAATCCCAGACCCAAGTCACCTTGTTCCCACTTTGGGACTCGGTGCCCTGCTGTCTCCAGAGGCAGAGAGATGTGGGACTCTCCTGTTCCCAGGGGGTGTGGTGTCCTGCTGCAGGGTGTCTTGGACCTGCTTTCCAGGAATAGGTGAAGTGTGAGAGAATGAGCCCAGCCTCCCGCTCTGTCAAATAGGGGTAAGAACGGGTTCCCACACAAGATCTCTGGGACCTTCCGTGATAAAACACGCGCAAGCCCTTAGCCCTGTGGTTACTATGGGAACACGAATGCCTGGATCCATTCAGCCACGTAGTCTTTTTCAAATTTATTATTAGAGGATAGATGAGAATAGGAGAAGAAAAAAGCCTGGTGAGAAGTCCATTGTATCCCTCTAGTTGTTAGGGTTACTGCCCCATTGTATCAGCGTCATTGATCACTGAACTAGTGCCTAGCATGATTCCAGCCACCCAGTTACTCCAATTAAACTCCCTGTGCAATTCTTCATTGATGACTAAGCTCATATCAGGTGTCTGAAGAAGGTGAGTTCTGGACATTTGGACGGTAGTGGCAGCTGAAGCTTCTACTACAGATTTGAGGGGTAGCAGTGATCCAGAGACATCCAACAGTTCCATCTCTAGTGAGGTATGACACCTGGCTCTAGTAAGTTCATAGATCTGAAGAAAAGTATGTTGTGAAATAGCATACATGAAATTCACTTAATAGTCTGAAAATAGCTACTTTGATCTCATCATTGGAAAAGAGACCAGGGCCTCACTAAATGCCCAACCTGGCCTCAAATTTGCAATTTTCCTGCCTCTAGCTCCCAAATAGTTGGGATTATAGACATACACCCAGTGAGTCTCATTTTTAAAAATCCATTTAGCAATGCTGTGTTTTTTGAGTAGAGAATCTACTAGTTCACTTATCTTCAGGTTAATTGCTGATAGGTAAGAACTTACTACTACCACTGTGTTACTTGGTTGATAAATCTTTGTTATTTTCTTCCTCTCTTGCCAACTTTATTTGTGATTATTAATTTTTTGTGTCATAGTATTCTTTGATCCCTTACTTTTTAGCTTTTGTGTTTTTGCCTTGTGGTTATCATGAGGTCTACATAAAATATCTTATAGTTATAACAGGCTTTTTAAAGCTGATACTTACTTTGCATAAAACTATGATTTTATTTTAACACTCATACATATTATGTTTATGTGTGTGTGTGTGTGTGTGTGTGTGTGTGTGTGACACTGGGAATTGAACCCAGGAGTATTCTACCTCCAAGCTATACCCCCAGCCAATTTTTTTTTTCATTTTGAAACAGACTTGCTGGATTCCTGAAAGTTTCATTATGGTGCTAAGGCTGTCCTCAAGCCTGTGATCCTTCCGTCTCAGATCCCCAAGTACTGAGATTACAGCCATGTGCAAATGTGCCTAATCCATATTATTTTTAATGTCAAAATTTCTTTTTGCATTGTGTGCCTCTAAACAAATTATAATAACCATACTTTTTATGAGTTTTGTCTTTAAATTTTCTTACTAAAGACTTAAGTGATTTATACACCTCCATAACAGTATTCTGCCATTCTGACATCTAATTACCTTTGCCAGTGAGTTTTATACTTTCATATTGCTAATGAATGTCTTTTTCTTTCAGCTTAAAGAACAACTGTTAGCATTTCTTGTAAGTTCAGTGGTGATGAACTCCCTTAGCTTTTGTGTATCTGAAAAATTACTATTTTTACCTTATGACTGAAGTAGAGCCTTGCTGTGTAAAGTAGTCCTGGCTGGCATTTTTTCTATCAGAATTTTGAACATATTATCCCTCTCTTTCCTGGTTGTAATTTTCTGCTGAGAGGTTCACTAGTTTCCTTATTTTAACTCCCTTGTATGTGATATACTTCTTTTCTCTTGTTGCTTTCAGGATCCTCTCTTCATCCCTGGTTTTTGATAGTTTGATTATGTCTTGGTATAGTCTTATTTGGATCAAATCTGATTAGAGAATTTTGATCTTCTTGTACTTATGTATTTATATCTTTTTGCAGATTTTGGAAGTTTCAGCTATTATTTCTTTAAATAGCCTCTCAGTCCCTTTCTCTTTCTCTTGTTCTTTTAGCTGCTGTAATTCAAATCCTAACTCTCTTGATGCTGTCCTATACATCCTATTGGCTTTCATTAACCCTTTATATTATTTTCTTTTCTTCTCTGTATATTTTCAGATAACCTGCCATCATACTTACATATTCTTTCTTCTGCTTGATCAATCCTTATTTCGGTGCTCTCTATAGCATTTTTCAAGTTTTCATTAATTGTGTTTTTACTGCAGATTCTAATCCCTATGTTAAATTATTTTCTAGGTAATTTCTAAGTGTCTATTTCTTTTTTTTCTGGTACTAGAAATGGAATTCAGGGGAATTATACCTCTGAGCTACTCACCCAACCCTTTTTTATTTATTTTTTTGTTTTGAAACAGGGTATGACTAAGTTGCTAAGAGTCTCACTATGTTGTTGAGGCTGTCTTCCAACCTGCAATTCTCCTGCCTCAGCCTCCCAAGTACTTGGATTACAAGTATGCCCCACTATGCCCAACCAGATATCCATTTCTTTGTCATCAGCTACTGGGAAATTACTTTGTTTAGTTGTATGTTTCCTTGGCTTTTCATGTTTCTTAATATCTTACATCAATGTTTGTGCATTTGTTGTAATAGTCATGTTTTCCACAATTTATGGGCTGTTTTCTGTTGGGAACTATCTTCCTTCTTAATGGAGGAATATTAGGATCCTGGCTTGGTGGGATGCAGCAGTTCTGGCACAGTGAGGGTGAAGTAGAATAGTCTCCATGTAACTCTGTAGGCTGAGGTGGTTGTTAAAGATTTTAAGTATCCTTAGCAACAAGCACTGTATTTGTCCATAGCAAATAACTTCCCAAAGGCTACTGGAGCCTTTGGGGTTATGGCTTCTAGTGTCCTCCTGATATGTTATTGTCCCACTGTGGAAGTTGTGGCTGAGGCAATCCCTTCTGGTATTAGGTCTAGCTTGTATTCATGGCAGCTGGGGCACCAGTGTCTGATCAGTGACACCCAAGAAATGACCGCTGAACTAGGGCTTGAAAGATGAACTTACGTGAAGGGGCTGGGTCTGGGAAAGTTATGGAACTGGTGTTTGGGGCACAGCCATCACTACTGCTGAGTTGGCAACTGTATGTGAGGTGCAGGTGTTTGTGAAGCAGCAAAGGAGCTGCTCATGTCTGATGTCTGAGGTATAGAGCTCACACAGTACAGCCTCAGAGCTGGGGTCCAGATCTAAATGGTGGTGATAATATCCACATTGAAAAATAAAGGCCTAGGGGTGTAGCTCAGTGGTAGAACAACTTTTGTGTTCAATCCCTCATACAAAAAATAAGATAAATACAATTTAAATACATTTCTGCCAAACCGGGTGTGGTGGCGCATGCTTGTAATCCCAGTACTTGGGGGGTTGAGACCAGAGGATCCGGGTTCGCGGCCATCCTTAGCTACTTAGCAAGACTCTCTGCCCTGTTTCAAAATAAAGAATAAGAAATAGGACTGGGGGGTGGAGCTCAGAGGTAGAATGCCCCTGGGTTCAATCCCCAGTACCACATACAAAAAAAAAAAAAAAAAAAAACATTTCTGCCTTACCTGACATTAATTTATTCAACCACTTAATATTTTTAAATGTACTATATACATGTCAAACATATTTCAATACTTCATTTTAATTCTTCATATGAAGTTTTTCACTAAATATTTCAAATTCTTCATTTTTTGCCTATCTCTTTTCTTCTTAATCCCACTTATACTTATTTCAGATCAGAAACTCACCATACATTTAAACACCTTCTATAATATCTTTACTTCTGTAGCTTTGTTAATAACCACATACTAATTTAAGCAAGTATTAACTATGTACTTATAATAGAGTTTTTAATCAAATTACTACCTGCTCAGCCCACACACAAACACACACACACACACACACACGCGCGCACACACACACACACACACACAGACATATGCACAAAAACAAAACAAACTTTTTTTTTCAGCTCAAGGTTTAAAGACTAAAGTAGGAGCTTCTCATTGGTTCTTTAAAGACTACATAGTCTGGATCTGAAATATCTTTTAGTGTTGTGCAACCACATTTTATTTTATCAATTCACATATTGGTAAAACTTTGGGTTGTGTCCAGTTTGAGGATTTTGTACATAAAGCTGCTATCAACATTTGTGTCTAAGCCTTTTCTTGTAAATATGCTTTAATTCTTTCAGGTGAATACTTAGGAGTGCAAAGATGATTTTGTTTCAGAGGTAAGATTCACTTTGTAAGAAACTGCCAAATGGTTTCCCAGATGGTTGTACCATTTTTCATTGCCACCAGGAAGTTGTGAGAGTTTCATAGTCCACAACCTTGACGATGCTTGATAAGGGTCTTTTTCACTTTAGCCCTTCTCTTGGGAATGTAGTGGTATCTTATAGTCTTCATTTTCATTTCCTTAATGATTGATGATGTTGAGAAGCTTTTTCACATGCTTATTTGATATTATTATTTGATTTATTTATTTATTTATTTATTTATTTATTTATTTATTTTGCGGTACTGGGGATTGAACTCAGAGGCATTCTACCTCTGAGCTATACCCCCAGCCCTATTTTTTATTCTTTATTTTGAAACCGAGTCTCACTAAGTTGCGGAGTGCCTCACTAGGTAGCTGAGGCTGGCCGCGAACCCGGATCCTCCGGTCTCAGCCTCCTGAATGCTGGGATTACAAGCATGCACTACCACGCCCGGCTCTTCTTTTTTATTTATCTATCTCTTTGTCATACTTGGGATGAACCTGGGGCACTCTACCACTGAGCTACACTCCCAGTCTTTTTACTTTTATTTTTATGCCCTATTTATCTATACTTTTATCAGTTAATTGTAATTATACATCATAGGTTTAATGTGATACACACATCCATGCACACAGCACTTGGTATGTTTCCCTCTGGATCCCACTCTACTCTCCCCCTCCCCATACATGTTAGTGAGGTTGGTAGTGATACCTTTTTATATGGTCATAACATTATTTGAACTGTTTCCTTCCTCAAGCCGCCTTTCCCCCTCCCTACCCCCTCTCCCCAGTCCCTTCCCACTACTCTACTGATCTATCTTCTCATTTAACTGGTCTCTTTTGTTTCCTATTTTCTCTCTAGCTTCTTCATATGAGAGAAAACATACGACCCCCTTGTCTAAGACTGGCTGATATCACTTAGCATAATATTCTCTAGTTCCATCCATTTTTTATAAATTACATAATTTTGTTCTTATTTATGACTTAGTAAAATTCTGTTATGTGTATGTACCACATTTTTGTTATCCATTCATCTATTGACAGATGCCTAGGTTAGTTCCATAATTTGGGTATTGTGGATTGTGTTGCTATAAACATGGATATGCATGTATCACTATGATATTCTGATTTTAATCATTTTGGAAAGATACTGAAAAGTGGTATAGCTGGGTCATATATTTTTATCTTTTATTTAAAGACAGAGTCTTACGAAGTTTCTCAGACTGGTCTTGAACTTATGATCTTCCGTCTAAGCTTTCCAAATACTGGGATTACATTTGTGTGCCACTGTGCCTAGCTGATATTTGTATATCGTCTTTAGTGGAATATCTAGTCAAATATTTTGCTCATTTATTTATTAGAAAGTCTGTTTTCTTATTGAATTTTGTGAGATTTTTCGATATTCTGTATACTTTATCAATGAAATCTTCACCCGACTGAAGGTCACAAGGATTTTATCCTTTGTTTTCTTTTTGAAGTTGTATAGATTTTGGTTTTCATTAGATTTATGAACCATTTTGAGCTGCCTTCTTTATATGGTATTATATATAGATCAATATTTATATTTGTGCATATCTAGTTGATTTGACACAATATATAGAAAAGGCTATCCTTTCTTCACTGAATTGCCTTTGCACCTTCATGAAAAGTCAGTTTTCCAATATTTCTAGGTAAGTTTCTGAATTTTATTCTGTTCCTTTAATCTGTTTTTCTTCCTTAATGATAGTAATGCACTGTCTTGATTGCTGTAGTTTATAAATAGTCTTAAAGTAAGGTAGTATTTGTCCTTCAATTTTGTTGTTTTTCAAGTATAGGTCCTTTGTATTTCTACATAAATTTTAGAATCAGCCTCTCAATTTCTTTTATAAGTTATCTGTTAATATTACTAGGATTGCACTGAATATATAAATCAGTTTGAGGAGTATATATTCTAACAATACTGAGTGTTCCAAACTATGAAGACAATGTATACCTCTATTTATTGAGGTCTTTTTAAATATCTCTTGACAATGTTTTATATGTATACCTTGCACAAATGTATGCGAATTATTCCTAAGTATCTCATGTATCTTGATGCTCTTATAATATCAGTATTTAAAATTACATTTCTCTGTATTTTATTTTTACTGAGCTGTTACCAAACAAATGTTGAAGAGTGGCTGTGACTAATCTTTTTTTTTTTTTTTTTTTCAGCACTGGGGTTTGAACCCAAGGGCATTCTACCCCTGAACTACACCCCTAGTCCTATTTTTTATTCTTTATTTTGAAACAGGGTCTCACTAAGTTGCAGAGAGCCTCACCAAGTAGCTGAGGCTGGCCACGAACCCGGATCCTCTGGTCTCAGTCTCCCAAGTACTGGGATTACAAGCGTGTGCAACCACGCCCGGCTTGACTAATCATTTAATTGAGATCTCACTCAAGCTACTTACTCCAGGATAGAAAAGGTATCCACTGTTTCTATGTTGGTTTTTGGAGGTGATTATAAATGTACAGAAACAAGAGAGAAAAATAGCCTACAGACAAATATACAGGTCATCTCCAGAAAATTCTATCAGGAAAACAGTTTAGTGGCTTCCAACTTTATATGGGGTCAAAACTGAATCTGTTGAATTGTGGAATTTTGTTTTATTAACAGCCACCATCAACCCACTTCGTTGAATTCCCAGAATCTTGGGTGGTGAGAGAGAAAGAAGGAGAGAACATGTATGTATATGGGTAGGTATATATGTACATATGTATGTGTATATTTCTGAAGCTTCCAGGAGTATATATTGAATAGTCAGGATACTTACTATGGTCATTTCAGTCTGATTCAGTTCCTAGCATTTATTATGAAACAAATCAATGTGTGTTGTTTGCTTTTCCCAGCTTTCCTTGACTAGCATGGTTACCATGGTGACTCAGTAACTGTCATGGGATTTGATGCAGACTGCATGGCTGGACCTATGGTGGTTGAAGGGGAGGGTTGACTCTTGGAGGGACACAGGTGGTTGGAGTTACTGTAAGGACCCCACTGACAGGGAGCAGAACAGCCCATTCCAGCTGAAAGGACAGGAGAGACAGCTAGGTGGGCAGCAGGTGTCTCTTAAAGCAAAAACCACACACTGGTAAATGAGGGCCTGGACCATCAACTCTGGCCAAGTGTGATGCTGGTCTGGGACTTCAGAGGACTTTTACATAAACTGGAACTAGAAACTGGGCCTCTGAATCCCAGATCCATGCTCTGCTCATGAATTACTGCAAGTTGCCTTCTGAGGAAAGGCAGCCCTGGTTCTTACCATACTAGAGACGTTTTTCTCATGTCAAAAAAAAAAAAAAGAAAGAAAATGAATTATACCACTTTCTCACAGTAGTGGTCTTGAAAATGGAAAGCCCTATGCAAATAGAGCCCTTTCGTGTTGATGAGACACCTGGGGATCTTGGACAGTGGAGGGATCAGACAATGGCGGGGGTCTTGGCAGGAAGAGGAGGTGGGCTACTTTCAAGGTGTTTTGGAGGTATGATTTTATCCATTTTCTAATAGCACCATGGTTACCTGAGGCCCACTCTTCCTTCCATGGGCTATATTTGGCTAAGCGCCTTTGTCGCTAGGCAACAGCCTGCTTCTGAGCTCAGAACATGACTCAGGGAAGTTGGTCTGGGCAGC
>PVLC010014345.1:0-39496 GCA_004027655.1 Graphiurus murinus
AAAAAAAAAAAAAAAAAAAAAAAAAAAAAAAAAAAAAAAAAAAAAAAAAAAAAAAAAAAAAAAAAAAAATAGGTCTGGGGCTGTAGCTCGGAGGTAGAATGCCCCCAAGTTCCATCCCCAGTACCACAAAAAAAAAGAAAAAAAAATCTCCAGTAAATAAATGGGAAGTACAGGTGTTTGAGGCGGCCTAAAGTGTAATTATTTCTAGCACCCAAACATGGATGAAGCCCTGCACTACCTTGGAACTTTGCAGAGTACTTACCAGCAAGAAGGGCCTTAACAGATGTGGCCCCTCAATCTTGGACTTCCAAAACTGTGATCTGAATAAACCTTTATTCTTTATAAGCTTTTTAGTTTGTAGTATTCAGTTATAGCAACAGAAAACAGACCAAGACACCAAGAATGGAAGAAATTTCTTCAATGCTCAAGAAAAGAAGATAAGAATCAGGAACCAATGGCAATCTTAGAATTCATGATATATGCCAAAGCACTCTGGAGAGTAGGTACTACTGACATGTTACCTTGCCAGGTGTGTTATAGAGAATCTTTTCAGTGAATACACATCTCATATTTGCAGAACACTAGTATGCAAAGCAAAGAAAATCTATACAGTCTAGTTCATGATTCTTTAAGTAAACTTCTTATTTTGTTGTTGTTGTTATTATTATTATTATTATTATTATTATTATTATTATTATTATACTGGGGATTGAATCCAGTGGCATTCCACCTTCAAGCTACATGTCCAGCCCTTTTTTTATTTTAAAACAGGCCTATCTAAGTTGCTGGGTGTCTTGCAATGTTGCTGAGGCTGACCTTGAACCTGTGATCCTCCAGTCTGAGTCTTCCAGGTACCGGTATTACAGGTATGTGCCATTATGCCCAGTTTACTTTGGAATTATTTTAGAGTTACAGAACATTACAGAGAAAATACAGAGTTTGTATATAACTTTTGCCCAGATTCTCTTTTATTTTTTTATTTTCCTGTACTGAGGATTGAACCCAGGGGCATTCTATCTCTGAGCTGCAGCCCCAGCCCTACTTTTTATTCTTTATTTTGAAACAGGGTCTCACTAAGTTACAGAGAGCCTCACTAAATAGCTAAGGCTGGCCATGAGAACCTGGATCCTCGAACCTGGATCCTCGGGTCTCAGCCTCCCAAGTACTAGGATTACAAGTGTGCACCACCATGCCTGACTTGCCCAGATTCTCTTAATGTGAACATTCTTACATTAAGTTTGTTACATTTGTCAGAACTAAAAATCCCACCAATATCGATACGTTTAAATGAACTAAACTCCCTACTTCATTCTGATATCCTTGTTTTCCTCCTAATGTCCTTTGGGTTGGGGAGCAAAGAAGATTCTTGGTTTTAGAAGACTGTTAGTCCTCAGGCATAGGTCAACTCTGCTCCTTTCCCTCCTTGATGCCCAAGTTCTAGACATTTCATGGTCCATTAGCACCTCCACTAGAGTGTGAGCAAAGGAAGGGAATCATTTTGAAATGCAAATTAGCCAACTGTTATTTATTCATTTGCAGCAGTAAGCTCAGTTGCTAGTAAGGCCAAGGTTATTGGCTCTATCTCTGTAAATAAGTCAGCTGGCTTAGCATGGATGAGGGAAATTTCATCTTGTGGTCATGATTTGCACCCCAAAACCCTGTGCAGCTCCTCTTAAATGCCACAATGAGGTTAAAGGTGGAAGTACCTACTGTATTATCTGGCTACTCAAAGTGTGGTTCGTGGGCCAGCGGCACCAACATCCCTGGAATTGTTAGAAATGCAGAAGCTCAGGTCCTAGCCAAATCCAAGAGTCAAAATCTGCACTTTGGTGAGATCTCCAGGTGATTAGAAAGCACAACTATGATATTTATGATCTTTATTGAGAACCTACTTTCAGTAGAGACTGAAAGAGTTTCAAAAGTAAAAAAATGAGGGCTGAACCGGGCGTGGTGGCACACACTTGTAATCCCAGCATTCGGGAGGCTGAGACCGGAGGATCCGGGTTCGCGGCCAGCCTCAGCTACCTAATGAGGCACTCCGCAACTTAGTGAGACTCGGTTTCAAAATAAAGAATAAAAAATAGGGCTGGGGGTGTAGCTCGGAGGTAAAATGCCCCTGAGTTCAATCCCCAGTACCGCAAAAAAAAAAAAAAAAAAAAATGAGGACTGGGGTATAACTCACTGGTAGAGCCTTTGCCAGAACACTTGTGATGGTAGAGTACTAAGAGGCTAGTCTTGAGCCTGGGACCAGGGAAGGTTTTTCACAGAATGTCATAAGAAGGTTTAACCAGTTGGAAAAGGAAGGAAGGTAGGGAGGGTAAGGATGGAGGGAAACAAGTTAAGGATGAAGGACCTCAGAGGCAAAGACCATGGTGTCCCTGAGAACTGCATGTAGTTCAACATAGCTACAGCATCAAAGGCCAACACTGGAAATGTAGGAGGGAGGTCGTCTAGGGATTTTCTTTTCTGCATATTCATTGGCATCACCAATGCATACTATTGAGCTATACACTGGGCGCCATGCTAGGTGTTGGGGTATGAAGTGTCACAGTCCCATTAGATATGGGACTCTAGTCTAGGTCAGTATGATATTGTAATCATTCAAACAAAAGGGGGAAGAGGTGCATGATACATCAGAGACCTTGCAGGCATGGCTCAGAGATCTTCAAGGGTGAAACAGTCCAAAAGAGGTACCTAACTAAACCCATGGGAATTCACTTCATGCTACCATGTTCCCTGGATTCCAGACATGATGCTATAGGATTTAATGTTTGTCTTGCTGGATTTCAGTCTTACTTTGGTCTAATTCTTATGTATTTTACTATTCCCAAGGGCATTCTATCTCCAAGCCACACTCCCAGTCCTATATTATTATTAGTTTTTTTTGCAGTACTGGGGATTGAACCCAGGGGAATTCTACCTCCAAGGTATACCCCCAGCCCTATTTTTTTATTCTTTATTTTGAAACACGGTCTCATTAAGTTGTGGAGTGCCTCACTGAGTAGCTGAGGCTGGTCACAAACCTGCAATCTTCCTGTCTTAGCCTCCCAAGTATTGGGATAACAAGTGTGCACCACCACGCCTGGCTCTATTCCTCCCTTTTGGAATGGGTATGTTTACCTGTGCCATTTTATCTTGGAAGTATGTAACTTTGTCTTTTTATTTATCTATCTATCTATCTATCTATCTATCTATCTATCTATTTATTTATTTATTTATTTTTGTGTGTGTGGTATTGGAGATTGAACTCAAGGGCATTCTACCTCCAAACTATACTCCCAGCCCTATTTTTTATTTTATTTTTGAAACAGGATCTCACTAGATTGATGAGAGTCTCATTACTTGCTGAGGCTGTCCTCAAACCTGCGATTCTCCTGTCTCAGCCTCCCAAGTACTAGGATTACAAGCATGTGCCACCATGCCCCGATGTCTTTTGATTTTTATAGGGGCTCACCACTAAGAGTTTGCCTTATGAGGGTGCAGTGACACACGCCTGTAATTCTAGTACTTGGGAGGTTGAGACAGAAAGATCACAGGTTCAAAGACAGCCTCAGCAACTTAGCAAGGCCCTTAGCAACTTGGTGAGACCCTGTTTCAAAATAAAAAATAAAATATGGCTGGGGGTATAGTTCAGAGGTAGAATGCCCTTGGGTTCAATCCCCAGCACCCCCCCCAAAAAAAAAAAAGTTTGCCTTGAGTCTCAGAGGATACTTTGGACTTAGACTTTTAGCAATGCTGAAACAGTTAAGACACTAGGGAGCCTTGGGGAAGGACGGAATACACTGTGTGTTGTGAGATGGACATGACCCTTTGGAGCCAGGGGCAGAATGCTATAGTTTGGATCTTAAATGTCCCACAAAGCCCCATGTGTTGAAGGCCTGATCATCATCCCGTGGCACTACTGGGAGGAGGTGGAATCTTTAAGAAGTGAGACATAGTGGAAGTTAGTTATGTCATTGGATGTGCCCTCGAGAGGGATACTGAGGTGCTGGCCCCTTCCCCCTTCTCTCCCTCTCTCTCTCTCTCTCTCTTTGCTTCCAGGCAGCCATGAGGTAAGCAACCTCCTCTGCCATGTACTCCTACAATGATGATCTGCCTCACTACAGATCCAAAAGCAATGGAGCCAACCACCCAGGGACTGTGACCTTTGAAACTGGGAGTCAAAACAAACCTTTCCTCCTTATAAGATTTTTATCTCAGGTATCTTGTCACAGTGATGGAAAGCTGACTAACCCAGGAGGTCAGGCTCATTTTAGATAGAGTCAGTAGAATGTATCTAATATTGAGGGGTTAAGCAAAAGGATCCCAGCTAAAGCATGCCATAATAATAGAGTACATAGGTCCCATACAGGAAGAAGATGAGGCAGAGGTCAACATTGGGCAGGTCAGGGGAGGCATGTTAGCTGTCTACAGCTCCATAACAACTTAGTGGCTTAGAACGACATCCATTTATTAATTCACAGCTCAGAGTCCAGCAGGTTCACTTGGGCTCTCTGCTAAGGTTTTTTTTTTTTTTTTTTTTTTTTTGCGGGTCTGGGGATTGAACTCAGGGGCATTCTACCTCCAAGCTACACCCCCGGCCCTATTTTTTATTCTTTATTTTGAAACTGAGTCTCACTAAGTTGCGGAGTGCCTCACTAGGTAGCTGAGGCTGGCCACGAACCCAGATCCTCCGGTCTCAGCCTCCCGAATGCTGGGATTACAAGCGTACGCCACCATGCCCGGCTTCTGCTAAGGTTTTCACAGAGCTAAAGTCCTGGGGAAGAACTTACTTCTGAACCCGTTCAGGTCGTAGGCAAAATCCAATTCCTCATGGCTATAGAGTCAGGATTCCTGCCTGTTTCATTTTCTGGCTGCTAGCCAGAGTTCACTCCCGGTCACTAGATGCCACTCATGTTCCTTTCAAGGAGCCCCTCCACCTAAGCTGTTGTCTTGCAGTGGGAGTGAGAGCAGAGGTGGTTTCCTTCTTCTAGCTTCACATGCTATGGATGGACGTGCCAAGGACAAGGGAGAAACAGGGTAGGGGCATCTCCCAAGCAGGTTCCAGGGAAGCGAAGACCTGAGAAGGTGACTCGGAGGGGGAAACCAGATCCCAATCAGAGAGAAGGTTTTTTGTTGTTTTAGGAACTGGGGATTGGACCCAGGGACATTCTACCTCTGAGCTACAACCCCAGCCCTTTATATTTTTTATTTTTGAAACAAGGTTTCACAAAGTTACTGAGAGTCTCACTAAGTTGTTGATGCTGGCCTCAAACCTGCAACCCTCCTGTCTCAGCTTCCCAAGTACTGGGATTGCAGGCGTGTACCACCGTGCCTGGCTCAGAGGGAAAGAGCCAGGCTTGTTTTAGATAGTGAGAAATGTGCACAGAATTGGGCCTTGGAGGAAGATTAAGACTCGAGTTAATGGATAAGAAGGGGACACAGTTTTCCAGGCAGCCCCACCCCCACCCTATTGACAGGAAAGGCAGGGAAGGGGACAGTTTGGTTGTCTCCTGTCCAGTCACTAGAGCTCTTTGACTGGAATGGATGGCTATCACAGAGCATGCTGGATGTTACATATGAGAGGGACTTGAGGAACATTACTTCCACAGGCAGTGAGGAGCCAGAGGCATAGCAGGCATCTGTGCTACCAAAATCACCTTTATTTACTTAACCTGTATGTTTGTAAGAGTTTACCTTCAGATTATATAAAACCTGGTTTCACACATACACACACCCTTCCAATTCACAAAAGAGCAACTGTTTGGTAGTATAAGAAACGGCATTGATCAAGTTCTCTTTTCCCTTTGGCTTAGTGATTTCTTACTCCTCAGCAGAGCTACTCCTGATAGGCAATGTGTTAAATATGACTAATTGGCTCTCATACATTCCTGCCCTTTCCTGAGCCCATGTGTATGTGTGTGTGTGTGTGTGTGTGTGTGTGTGTGTAAGCAGGTTTTATATAATCTGAAGGTAAACTCTTACAAACATACAGGTCAAATCAATAAAAGTAACCTTGATAGGATTGAACCCAGGGGTATTCTACCACTGAGCTACACCCCCAGCCTTATTTTATTTTTTATTTTGAAACCAGGTCCCACTAAGTTGCTGAGGGTCTTGCTAAGTTGCTGAGGCTGGATTTGAACCTGCAATCCTCCTGTCTCAGCCTCCCAAGTACTGGGATTATAGGTACCCACCACTATGCCCAGCTTCCTGAGCCTTCTTATATTGCAAAAGCTGGAGTGCTATAAACTATGCTTCTCAGACTCCTTTGCAAGCAGGGTTCTGGGTGATGTGAATAGGTTATGGCAAATTAGACACACTCTTGAGAGATTAAAAGCAGAAGGGGGTCCAGGCAAAAGCTCCCTTCCTGCTGTGTTGGCCAGATGATGCTGACAATGTGAAGGGATGTAGAAAGCGATGGCAGCAGCAGCAGTTCAAAGTGCAACTTCCAGATCCATGAGTGTCAGGCAGAACCTGTGGTAGAGGAGGTAGAGGTGGCACCTGAGCCCTGAGCTAGGGGCTGGTGGTGAATTCTGCTTCTCACTGATAGCCTCCTTGTTATGAAAGAGTTGAAGTAGCCCTGGAAGTTCAGTTCTGGGGTGCTCTGGTACTCAATCCAAGAGGGAGCTCGTTTCCTAACCCTTCCGATAATTAAAAAATTATCACTTTCCCCGGAAGTGGTGGCACACACCTGCAATTCCTGTACTTGGGAGGCTAAGACAGGAGGATCGCAAATTCAAGACCAGCCTCAGCAATTTATCCAGATTCTCAGCAACCTAGAGAGAACCTGTTTCAAAAATAAGAAATAAAAGAAAGGGCTAGGGGTATAGGTCAGAGGTAGAATGCCTCTGGGTTCAATCCCCAGTAATACACACACTAAGTAAATAAATACATACATACATACTATGAACTTTATTTTTTGCTGAAGATATGTTGGATAGTTTGTTTCATGCCTTGAACTTTGACTTCTACAACAGGGGTACATGAAAGGGTAGCTTTTCCACAAATAGACTCTAAAAAAATATTATTGGCACCCAAACTGTGATGAATTGGGAGGTCTGAAATCACCTGCCTCTTAGCTCATGAGCTTCCTTAGGATAATGTTCCCAAAATGTGATACATATACCTGTAGTGGTACATGGGAGGATTCTAGATAGTACACAAGTGAACATTTACACAATTTCAGTAAGTATGTATTTATTTTAAATTTATAGGCCCAGGGGTGGTGACATATGCCTATAATCCTAGTATTTGGAAGGCTGAGACAGAGGCCCACAGGTTTGAGGCCAACAGCATGTAGTAACTTAGCAAGACTTTCCAAAAAAATAAAATAAAATAGGGCTGAGTTGTAACTCAAGGGTAGAAAGCCCCTGGTTCAATCCCCAGTACCACATGCGTACAAAAATTATAGGCAGCTGGGCATGGTGGCGCACACTTGTAATCCCAGCATTCGGGAGGCTGAGACTGGAGGATCCAGGTTCGGGGCCAGCCTCAGCTACCTAGTGAGACTTAGTGAGACTAAGTGAACTTAGTGAGACTCAGTTTCAAAATAAAGAATAAAAAATAGGGCTGGGGGTATAGCCCAGAGGTAGAACACCCCTGAGTTCAATCCCCAGTACCAGAAAAAAAAAATTATAGGCAGCATATCAGGCTGGATTTCATGAATCAGTGACTTTATGAATATTATTGTTTATAGCAATGCTGAAGTGGGAAGTGCTATGGTAAAGTGTGTTAATTAGTTTAATGAAAAATATGAAATAAATAACAGATGGATGGCACACAGATTTGGCAAAAATCATGTGCATGTTATTCAAATAACTGAAGTTTGGTAAACCCTTTCCCAGTGACTTATGCTGAGGTTTCTCATTGTAGGAATGGGGAGGAGCAAGTTTGGAACCGTAAATCCTGTTCTTCTACCTGTACCAGACCTCCACTCCCAAAGACCATCACTCTTTTGAACTCCAGCTATTACTGAAAAATCCACACTGGTGTCCTCCAGAGAACACTCAGAACCTGTGGGTTATCACATGCCATGACTAGACCAGCCCAGTAGCAGGACCAAAGGGTGGAGTGCGGAAGAGAAACTGCAAGCCGAGCCCGGCCCCAGAAACACCGTGTGTTTCACATGCAGCCATAAGTTCAGAAATACCAGACTTGGGTGTGTTTGTTATGGTGAGTTAGCTATAGCAAAAGGGAGGGTATAACCCAGGATTATTGTCCTCAGAGGAAAAGCTGACAATGCCATCTCCCCAAGAGTTCCTGTCAAGAGCCACAAGCCCCAGACACACTAACAAAATAAGGGGACAACTAGGAGCCACCATACCTCTGTGTCCTTGTTTCATCCTGAAGACCTCAGAAGAGATCCTGCAGATATATGACTCTAAATGTAATGACTACAAATTGCAAGCACTCAAAAGCTATGCCTTGATAATGTTTCACTGCAACAGCAAAGAGATAAGATGAGAAACTGGACTAAAGGACATTTAGAAAAAAGGGTCTAAGAGGTCAGTGGTTTCCAAGGGCCCATCTAAATACCAGTGTCCAAGCCGGGCGTGGTGGCGTACGCTTGTAATCCCAGCATTCGGGAGGCTGAGACCAGAGGATCCGGGTTTGCGGCCAGCCTCAGCTACCTAGTGAGGCACTCTGCAACTTAGTGAGACTCGGTTTCAAAATAAAGAATAAAAAATAGGGCTGGGGGTATAGCTCGGAGGTAGAATGCCCCTGAGCTCAATCCCCAGTACCGCCAAAAAAAAAAAAAAAAAAAAAAAAAAAAAAAAAAAAAAAAAAAAAATTACCAGTGTCCAGATGGCTACAAGAATAATCACCTCTGTGGAGGATGAGCGTGTGCTTTAAAATCATAAATTCCAAGTCCGGAACAGTTGCATGAGCCCATAATCTAAGCTACTCTGAAGGCTGAGGCAGGCAGATTGCTTGAGCCCAGGAGATCAGCTAGGTAATAGAGTGAGACTCCCATCTCAAAAAATAAATAAAATAAAACAAAACAACATAATAAAATAGTCCCAGTCACCACCCAGAGAGAATTCTGGTTCAGGTTGAAGATGGACTCATGGGATCAACATTTTTAACAAACTGCACCAATGGTTCCAATGTTCAATCGAGTTTGCAAATTACTTCTTAAGCCCTTGTGCCTCATACCTACCTGAATTCCTCCATTTCCCATCATCCCAGCCTGCTTCATTTCTTCCACAGTGGTTGACTGTAACAGCTTTCTAACTCATTTTCTGCCATCGCCAGTTGCCCCCATTTCTCTCTATACGGCAGTCAAATCAATGATTCTAAAGAACAAGAAATATCATACAGTAAAAGGAAATAGGATTTAGTGTCAAAAAAAAAATGTTTCTTGGAAGAAGTCATTTAGTCTCTCAAAGCTTCAATTTCCTCATCTTAAAAAATAGGGGGCCAGGCGTGGTGGCGCACGCTTGTAATCCCAGTACTTGGGAGGCTGAGACCAGAGGATCCGGGTTTGTGGCCAGCCTCAGCTACTTAGTGAGGCCCTCCACAACTTAGTGAGACCCTGTTTCAAAATAAAAACTAAAAATAGGAGATAGAATGCCCCTGGGTTCAATCCCCAGTATCGAAAATAATAATAATAATAATAATAATAATAATAATAATAATAATAATAATTGTAATCCCAGCACTTGGAAAGGTGAGACAGGACAATCACAGGTTCGAGGCTGGCCTCAGCAACTTAGCAAGACCCTGTTTCAAAATAAAAAATAAAACCAGGTGTGGTGGTGCACACCTGCAATCCCAGTACTTGTGAGGCTAAGACAGGAGGATCCCAGGTTTGAAGCCAGCTTCAGCAATTTAGCAAGGCCCTCATCAACTTAGTGAGACCCTGTTTCAAAATAAAATAGTCTGGAGGTGTAGCTCAGAGGTAGAATGTCCCTGGGTTAAATCCCCGGTCAAGAAATAAAAATAAAATAATTTTAAAAATTAGAACTGAGGGTATAGCTCAGAGGTAGAACACCCCTGGGTTCAATCCCCAGTACCAAAAAAAAAAAAAAAAAAAAAAAAGGAGAGAGGGCGGAGGAGTTAATAAATGTGCCCTTACCATTGGGTTGTTGTGTTGTTGTAAAGGATCAAATATGGCTATTGATTCAGGCACCTAGTGACATATGATCTAAGTTGATCACATCCATCATTTCTATGCCCAGAAATGAATGTCCAGTGGCCACTAGAGCAGATATCTCTTTCTGTCTAGCCAGCATCTATTCCTTTGGAAACTCTCTCCCTTTCCCTGTTCCGTAGAATTCTGGAGGCCATTGAGCCCAGGACCTCTTGAGCCCCTATGAGGGGCAGGCATGACCCAACCTAAGCCAATTAGACTCCCTCCTGGGAATATAAATTTCGAGCAAGAATTTGAAGATGGGAGATTTAAAATTGAGTCATGAGTTCATCCCCTGGAGATCCCCTCTTGCCTGGTCAGTTTTTCCTTCTCTTCTGTAAACTTCTCAATATCTTTCCAACAGATTGCCTCTTCTTTTTTTAGTTAACTCAGAATTGTTTCCTGTCTCCTGTAACCAAAGAGCCCTAATACAGCTCCCCAATGTCTACAGAATGAAGCAAAGTTCTCATTCTACATTACAGATTCTCCGCATTCCTGTTTCTACCACACGTAATGACTCTACCCTAACTAAGCTTTAAGCCTTTGTGTGACAATCTCCTGTGAGCTGACTAATAGATGGCTTGCATTTTATAGGCAAGGGGGATGTCTAACTCATCTCCATAAGCCATCAAGGCCCCATGCTAGATGGCTTGATATATTTTGATCAGATTTCATTGAGAACTAGCTCTCACATTTAAAAATAAGAATTCTGCCATTTAGAAATGGTGCTATAACCGGGCGTGGTGGCGCACGCTTGTAATCCCAGCATTTGGGAGGCTGAGACCTGAGGATCCGGGTTCGCGGCCAACCTCAGCTACCTAGTGAGGCACTCTGCAACTTAGTGAGACTCGGTTTCAAAATAAAGAATAAAAAATAGATCTGGGGGTATAGCTCGGAGGTAGAACGCCCCTGAGTTCAATCCCTAGTACCGCAAAAAAAAAAAAAAAAAAAAAAAAGAAATGGTGCTAGAAGCTAGGTATGGTGGTGCACTTAGGAGGCTGAGACAGGAGGATTTCAGGTTCAAGACCAGCCTCAGCAACTTAGGAAGGTCCTCAGCAACTTGATGAGACCTTGTTTCAAAATGAAAATAGGGCTGGAGCCGTGCATGGTGGCGCAGGCTTGTAATCCCAGCATTTGGGAGGCTGAGACAGGAGGATCACAAGTTCAAAGATGACCTCAGCAACATAATAAGACTCTCAGCAACTTAGTGAGACCCTGTTTCAAAACAAAAAATAAAAAGGGCTGGGGTTATAGTTTAGAGGTAGAATGCCTCTGGGTTCAATCATTAGTCCCACCAAAAAAACAAACAAAACAAACAAAAAAAAATTATAGTCTATTCTTTTGGCTGGAAATTTAGATTTGGAAGTTTAAGATAGAGACCCAAACTAACTAGTTCACTGACTCTCAATGAAGCTAAACTCCTCCAGGTAACACAATCTGATGTTCAGAAAAGTTAGTTGTGCCCTCAAGCCATCCTGATGATCCAGGAAATCTTACTTGCAGGTATTAGATTTGGGGAACTTAAACCATGTAGATATAATTATATACATATATATATATATATATATATATATATATATATATATATTACTTTACAAAAGGAAAGCAGTGCAAATTCTTAACAGATCACAAGTAAAATTAAGAAACAAGGGTAATTCTAGATTGATCTGGTGATAAGGCTATAGAAATTTCTCTTTCCTTTCCTTATCTGCCTGGCTCCCTCTGCCAATGTGATTAGCTTCAGTCATCAATAGCTATCTGGGGCTGCATTCATCCGAGTTTATTGTTTTTCTTTTTAACTCCCTGATAATGGAGGGAGGTAATGATTAAAGTAATTTCTCCTTCAAGAATGATGCAAAGAACAAGACTGCCTTGGAGTCTGATAAACTCAGGTTTATATCCTGCTCTGGTACTTATTAACAGCTTAACTTCGGGCAAGTTATTTCCCCTCTTTAAGACTCAGTTTCTTTATCTCTGGAATGGGAACAATAAAACTGGACCCATCACTAGAACCTGATTCTATTGGTCCATGGAGGCCTGGACCCTTGGAATTTTGTTCACAGTGCCTGGTGGGTTGTTGTGAGGATCAAAACTCTAGAACAGTGCCTGCCACTGAGTCACCGCTCACCAAGTGTTCCACTCCCATCTCCTTCAACACCCTCTTCCCTAGAATCATTTATCTCTTTCCACTCCAAACCTCTAATCACATCATATACAGATATGTGTATGTTTATATGTGGACATAAAACACACAACTGAAACATATCCTATGTACTTATTCACTTGTTTGTTCAACAAATAGTTATTGAGAATCCATTTGTGTCAGGTACTGTGACAAAGTTCCCTGTTCTCATGGAACTTACTGTCTGAGATGGGGACATTTCCAGTGATGAGATAGGGAGGGACAGGTGTGGGGAAGGAGCACCACATGGACCAGGCAGGTGAGAGAAAGCTTCTTTGGAAGGGGGCCTCTGAGGCCCAGAAGATGAGGAAGAGCCAACCACTACCCCAGCTGAGGGAGAGCCCCCCAGGCAGAGGGCACAGTGAGGCCCAAAGTCCCAGGGCAAGAGCAGCTCAGTGCATTTGAGGGGCAGAAAGTCCTCAGGGCAAGAAGGGTGCGAAGGAGAGAATGGTAGAGGAAGAGCCAGGTCACGAAGCGACCTGCAGCCCATGGTGAGAAGCTGGGATTGAAATGCAACACACTGGAGATGTTGAGGGGGGAGGGGTGGGATTGGATTTATATTTAAGAACATCACTTTGGCTGCTGTGTTTTGAGGAGTAGGTTGCAAGGGGCCAGGATGAAAGAAGACCACGTTCTTACAACATTTGCACATCAGGCTGAGTGCAGCTCAGTGGTAGAGCACTTACCTAGCTAGTGCAAGGCCCTGATTTCAATCCCTAACACCACCAAGAACAACAACAACAACAACAACAAAAACCCCAACAAACTTGTCATTATCAACACATGCACATCATACAGGACTTGGATTCTTTGTCCAAGTCTGTTTGTGCCTCTATAACAAAATATCTGAAACTGAGTAATGAACAGAGATTTGTTTCTTATAATAAGGAGGCTAGGAAGTCCAAGGTTGAGGATCCCACACCTGGCAAAGGCCTTCTTTCTGTGTCATTACGTGATAGAAGGCAGAGGGCAAGAAACTATGCCTGCACACAAGATGTAAGAGACAGGCATACAGAGGAGGGAAGGGGACAGAGCGCATCCTTTTATCAGGAACCCACTCCCACGATAATGGCATTAACTCATTCATGGGGACGGACCCCTTGAGACCTAATCTCCTCTTTAAAAGTCTAACTCCTAGCTGGGCATGGTGGCACATGCTTGTAATCCCAGTACTTGGGAGGCTGAGACGGGAGGATCAGCCCTCTTAGTGAGGCCCTCTGCAATTTAGTGAGACCCTGTTTCAAAATAAAGAATAAAAAATAGGACTAGGGGTATAGCTTGGGGGTCGAATGCCCCTGGGTTCAGTCCCCAGTACCAAAAAAAAAAAAAAAAAGTCCAACTCCTAAACACTGCGATATTGGGGATTCAGTTTCCAACATGTGAAATTTGGGAACACATTCAAACTATAGCACTTCTAGGGTTAGAAAGGAGTACAGAGAGCCAGGCACCGTGGCACAGGTAGGTAATCCCAGTACTTGGGAAGCTGAGACAGGAGGATTTCAGGTTCAAGACCAGCCTCAGCAACTTAGCAAGGCTCTGTTTCAAAATAAAAAATATTTAGAAAGGGCTGGGGGTATAGCTTGGAGGTAGAATGACCCTGGGTTCAACCCCTGTACCAAAAAAATAAAGGAAGAAAAGGAAGAAAGGAGAAAGGAAGAAAGAAAGAAAGTTACACAGAGGAGATTTGGTTCAGAGACACAGGGATGCCCGAGGTCACCAGCCTCAGGAACACTGGTTTTATCCTCAGCTGCATAACGCAGTTCCTTGGAGCACTGTCAACGACATTCCAAGGATCCATGGGCATCATACACCAGTGGAATCAGAATCTCATAGATGGAGGCCAGGCTAATGGCATTTATATAATTCCTACAATATTTTATGTGCATCCAGAGTAGACAAACACAGTGTCTAGGTGAACTTTCCAGGGCCTAGGCCTTCTGGCATCCTGTTACTACGATGTCCTCCTCTACCAAGTGGCTGAAATCAGTCTCCAGGTACCTTCCCTGCACACATACTCCTATGTGGTCAGTTAGCTCACCTCCCTCTTCTGCTCAAGTTACCTTTCCCTCCACCCCGATCTCCACACCCACAGTCACCCAAGGTAAATCTTGACAAAAGGGAGTGAGGAAGCCCAGATTCGGGAAGCTTGCATGGACAAGGGAGGAGTTGCCAGGCCTCTGGGCTTCCCTGATGGCCTCATCTAACAGGCCCCTGCACCCAGGACTGACACACACTGCCCAGAGAGCACAGCCTCACAGCGGCCATGGCCAACAGGTCCCTAGGAGGTGAACTGATACTGTCTTTGCCCACTCAGTCCTCTTGTATCACCAGAGAATTTTAGAACTGTAGAGACTTTAACATAAATAGTTTCATTCTAATTTAACCATAGGTTGGCAGGGGAGAGAGCCAGAAACTAAATATAATCAGTCCTATATTTCTGGGGCATTCCTAGAAGTTCCATTGGGAGGAAGGGAACCTGATCCCCTACGTTCTGGCAGGCTCTACATTATGCAAATTTACAGTCTGCACAAAAGCACTATGAAGCAGATGTTTCTATTCTTATTTAGAGAGAAGAAAACTGTGCTCAAAGAGGTAAAATAATGTGGCCAAGGTCACACAGCCAGTCCGCACTGAGGGCCCAATGAAAACTGAGGTCGGCCTCAAGCCAGAGCTCACACTTGGCCCATGGCTGCACTGGGTATCCTCCTGGTGTCTTTCTCTAGAATCTTCTTTCAACAGAGGGATGATCAACATCACCTTCTTCCCCATGCCACCCCATACGAGGCCAGGAGGGCAGCTGGCCCACCTCTTGCTTCCTGGCTCTGCTCATCCATCACTCCGAGTCCCCTCTGGTCCACTCTCTCATTCCCTTCTACCATTGCCCAGCCCCTGCCAGTTCTTCTTGCCTCTTTCTTCCCATGTTTCCTACCCAGGCCAGAGCACAGAGCAACCCTGAAGAATTAAGAAAGAACCAAAGCCAGGCATGGTGGTGCATGCTTGTAATCCCAGTACTTGAGAGGCTGAGATAGGAGGATAGCAGGTTTTGCAGCCAGCCTCAGCAACTTAGTGAGACCCTCTGCAACTTAGTGAGGCCCTGTTTCAAAATAAAAAAAAAATAGGGATAGGGGTGTCACTCAGAGGCAGAATATCCCTGGGTTTAACCTCCAGTACAAAAATAAATAAATAAAAGAAAGAAAAAAAGAAAGAGAGAAAGCAAGCAAGAGCCAAAGAACCAATCTTGTCAGTTTAGAAGCTGGGTCATTTGGGTTGCTTGTTTTGATGGAGGGGTGGAGGGAAAGAACTGTTTTTACTCTTTGCGTCTTGATATGTTGATGATCGCTTTGCCTGGGGTGCTGTGATTTTTGCAGGCTGACACCTCAAAAGGGAGAAATTTCCCAACTACTCCAGACCTGCAGTTATCTCTCCTTTATAGACGGCACCACAGAATTAGCATTTTCCTGGGAAATAGATTTATCCTGCAATGTTCCCCTGTTGTCACATGACTACATTACGATTAATCACCGCCACCACCTACACACCCCAGTTAACCTAAGGGGTTATGTTTAATACTTCCTTTGTGTTCCCCACCCTACCCAGTACAGAGTCCAATACATGAATTTTTAATGCAGTCTTGTTAACTGACTGCTTGGCTGACCTTGTGCTGTGCAGGGCATACTCTAAAGGTGGCACCACATCTCCTCTTGGCTTCTGGAGCTAATGTCCCTATCTCAGGGGCTCCACCACACCCTTTATGCATCTTATTTTTGTTAATTTTCACAGCAAACCCCGACCAAATTATTCCCATTCCACTAGCCAGGCTGTAAATGATACCACATCATGGCATGTGATATCCATTTGTGTGCTCCATCTGCACCAGACTGAAGCTCCTCAAGGTGGAGACCAGGCCCAGGTTCCCCACAGGCCTAAGTATAGAACCCTACATAGGGCAATTACATAGTAAATGTTTGTTCAGCAAATTGTCAGAGGAAGTTTACCCTGATTACCGATTGGGTGAGAACCAGTATTGGGGAAAGAAGAAGTGTTTGCACTGTGATAAGTCATGTGTCCTTGACAGTGTACCACGTGCCTGGAGCCAGCCCCACGAAGTGGGAGGTGGGCAGCAGAGAGGGGCAGTGTGATATGGCCCGCACTGCCTGGGGCTGAAGGAAGCCTTAGGGGTCCCCAAGAGACAGAGGATGAAGTGGAAGATGGAGGCTTAGCTGATGGTTGACTCCCTTGGCATCTAGGCCTACAGGTTCCCCCTACTGGCAGGAGTTACGAGGACAGGCAGGTAAGAGGAGGCCTCACCAGTGGTATCTAGGGGGTGAGGAAGAAGCCAGCCAGAGGAGTTGCAGGTGAGGAAGACTTCTGTACAGGCATGTGGTGGCTAGAGGATCTGGATTTGGGACACCCTGGGGGCACATGAAGATTCCAAGTATGGTTCTAATCCAACACCTTTGAGAAAAGGACAGTTTCTCAGAGAGCCCAGACCAAGAAGGCAATAGAAAAACATAGCTTGGCTGGGTGTGGTGGCGCGTGCCTGTAAGTCCAGTACTTGAGAGGCTGAGACAGGAGGATCACAGGTTCAAAGATAGCCTCAGCAATGTAGAGAGACTCAGCAATCTAGTGAGACCCTGTTTCAAAATAAAAAATAGAAAGGGCTGGGGGTATAGCTTGGAGGTAGAATGCCCCTGGGTTAAATCCCTAGTACCCGCCCCCCCACACACACACACATACACACACACAGCATAGCATGAAGGGATAAGAAAAGATGGAAGCCGGGCGTGGTGGCGCACGCTTGTAATTCAGGAGGCTGAGACCAGAGGATCCGGGTTCGCGGCCAGCCTCAGCTACCTAGTGAGGCACTCCGCAACTTAGTGAGACTCGGTTTCAAAATAAAGAATAAAAAATAGGGCTGGGGGTATAGCTCGGAGGTAGAATGCCCCTGAGTTCAATCCCCAGTACTGCAAAAAGAAAAGAAAAGATGGAAGCTAGTATATGAGGATGTGGTGTGAGGGCAGGTTTCAAGAGCTGGTTCAGAGATGGCCGGGCCTGATGAAGGTACAGGAAAAGCCTTTGTTTTTAGAAGTACAGGGTAAACCAGGCACAGTGGCACATGCCTGTAATCTCAGTACTTAGGAGTCCAAGACAGGAAGCTTGCAGGTTCGAAGACAGCCTCAGCCATTTAGCAAGACTCTCAGCAATATAATGAGACCTTCTTTCAAAAAAATATTTTTTAAATGGGTTGGGGTTGTAGCTCAGAGGTAGACTGCCCCAGATTCAATCCCCAGTACCAAAAAAAAAAAAAAAAAAGAAAAAGAAAAAGAAAAGAAAAGAATTCGGAGTAGCAGTGGAATCAGGGCCCACAGAGATACTTTACATCCTCCCCTCCACATTTGCTGGTTGTAGGACTTTGGGCAAATTGCTTCACCTGTCTGACCTTCAGTTTCCTTAACCATTAAGTAGGAAATAATAAAACCACACATACCATTGTTGTAAGGATGAAATAAATCAAAGCATGAACAGTCGTTTCTAGATGTCTGTGAGGGATTTGTTCCAGGACCCCATTCAGACACATAAATCCAAGAATGTTTCAGTTCCTTATTATAAAGTGGTGTAGTATTTGCACATAAACTACACACATCTTTGTGTATCCTTTAAATCATCTCTAGATTACTCATTATGCCTAATACAATGTAAATGCTATGTAAATCATTGTTATGCTGCATTGTTTAGGGAATAATGACAAGGAAAAAATGTTTGTACATGTTCAGTACAGCTGTGATCTCTTTCTACCATTTTCCATCTGTGGTTGGTTGAATCTGCAGCTGTGGAACCCAGGGATATGGAGGGCCAACTATACTTAGCAGAGTCTGGAAGAAGAAAAGATCCTATCAATGTTAGCAAGAATTGATGATGATGGAAGAACAGGATATGTACCTGGGAGGGAGGGATCCAGAATATAGTGAGAAAATAACCCTCCACCAGCATGTTCTGTTTTATGATAGCTTAAATTTGCTGGGTGCATGCCATGAAGCAGACTCTGTTCTTAGTCTTTTATATGCTTTATTTCACTTAATTCTTGCCACAGCCTTAGAAAGTAGACCCTCTAGTCATCCTTGTTTACATGAGGAGGCAGATGCAGAGACAAGAGCCATCAGGTGGCCCATTGGAGATCATGGCTGTGTGGTGTAAGCTGGTAAGACCTCCTGGACAAGGTAGCATTTGACCTGGGCTTTAAGGATGGGTAAGACTTTGGAGATTGTATGGGGTTGAATTGTATCCGCCCGCCCAAAGACATGTTGAAGTTCCAATTCCTGGAACCTGTAAAGGTGGCCTTATTTGGAAAAAGGAATTTGGGGGGATGTGGTTAAGGATCTTGAGATCATTCTGGACTATCAGAGTGGTTCCTAAGTCCAGTGACAAGTGTCCTTGATACACAGAGAACAGACAGAGAGAGGAGAGAAGTCCATGTGAAGACAAAGGTAGAGATGGGAGTCAGCCACAAACTAAGAAAGCCTGGAGCCACCAGAGCCGGAAGAGGCAAGGAAGGAGCCTCCTGAGAGCCTTCGGAGGGAGCTCATCCCTGCCAAGACCTTGACTTCAGACTTCTGGTCTCCAGAACTATGAGAGAATGTATTTCTGACATCATCATCATAATAATCATCATCATTTGGACTGGGGATTGAATCCAGGGGCATTCTACCTCCTAGCTTCACCCCCAACCCTTTTTAGTATTAATCTTATTTTTTGAAACAGGGTCTCACTAAGTTACTATGCACTGGCCTTGAACCTGCCATCCTCCTGTCTTAGCCTCCCAAGTACTGGGATTATAATTTCTGAGGTTTTAAGCCACACATGGTTTGTGGTTATTTGTTTTGAGAGTCCTAGGAAACTAATACAGAAGCCTTTAACCTAGTCACTCAAGCCGCCCTGGGGAGGTCTTTGAGATTAGACTCTGGCCACGAGGCCCTGAAGGCAGATGGTGAAGCACAGCTGTTAGTGATGTAGTGTCCGTCTCCGTGAACTTGCTGCCTCTCCACTTCTCTTTGGGTGCAAGTTTGTAAGAAGCCAAAGAAATGCTCCATCCTCAGTCTCTGGCTTCACATTTTATAAAGGAAGAAGTGGACACCTACAAAGTACAGATATCAGCCCAAGGTCACCAGTGAATGAGTGGCAGGGTAGGGCAGGGCCAAGACCATTATAGAGAGCACATGTGTTCATGCCAGTCCATACCAGTAAGCTCTGGCTGTGAGAATGCTGTGATGTGTAATGCTGTTACTTTAATTTCACTCCAAAAGAATCACTTGCCTCTAATGACTTTGCTTGGTGGTCAGTCTTCTGGTCTCTGACCGCTACGTGGGTAGTGGCTTTTGACCTCTGGCTTAGAGATTTGGATGGTTCCCTTCCCCATAATTGGATCTTCTGCTTTAGGGACACAAGTTGAGCTATCCTCAGAAGCTGTCATCTGAAATGCAGAAGTTGGCCATCTGTAGAACTGACAGCACTGGTTGTGGTTTATGAAATAGCAAATATTGGAGAAGTATGTCTTTAGAAAGGTTATTAATACTTCCTTCATCCATGTGCCACGGGGAGAAGAAAAAAGCTCCCTCATGTGCCAGTGGAGAGAGCTTCCTCCTGCCCTGCAGCCTGGCTTCCCATTCCTCCCTCCCCACTAGCCCTTGAGCTGGCAGCATGTGGCTAGCAGAGGAACAAACCTTGTCCTCAAGCTAGTGTGGCAGGGACTCAACTTACCAGGGGACACGTTTTGTGTTCTGTTCTAGGTGAAAGGGCAACAGTGCTTTGGCAGAAAAAAACAGAAATGTAAATCAAACAGGGAAAGATTGAGAGCATGCTAGCTGGAAGGCAATTAAAGGAAGGGGGCTGAAGTAGGAACTGGCAAGGATAGGCTGGATGTGCATTGGATCAGAAGGGAGTTTTCAAAAGTCCTGATGCTCAGGTTGCACCCCAGGTAGATCACAATGTCTGGGAGTGGGAGCCAGGCTTCACGATTTATTTTTTAAGAACCCTGAATGAAAGCCGGGCGTGGTGGCGCACACTTGTAATCCCAGCATTCGGGAGGCTGAGACAGGAGGATCCGGGTTCACGGCCAGCCTCAGCTACCTAGTGAGGCACTCGCAACTTAGTGAGACCCTGTTTCTAAATAAAGAATAAAAAAATAGGACTGAGGGTGTAGCTTGGAGGTAGAATGCCTCTGGGTTCCATCCCCAGTACCCCCCCCCAAAAAAAAGATGCATGGGAGCCTGGTGTGGTGGCACATGCTTGTAATCCCAGTACTTGGGAGGCTGAAACAGAAAGATCACAGGTTCAAGGGCAGCCTTAGCAAGTAATGAGATGCATCAACCTAGCATGACCCTGTTTTGTTTGTTTTTTAAAAAAGTTACCCACACACATAATAATAATAATAATAATAATAAAATAAAAAATAAAAGCTGCATAGGGGCAAGGTATGGTGGCACACACTTGTAATTCCAGTACTTGGGAGGCTGAGACAGAAGGATTGCCGGTTTGAGACCAATCTCTGCAATTTATTGAGACCCTGTTTCAACATAAAAAATAAAAATTGAGCTGGTGGTGTAGCTTGGAAGTAGAATGTCCCTGGGTTCGATCTGCAGCACACACACCCCCCCCATAAGCTGCATGGGTGGCTCTGGCATGCAGAGGCTAGTCTAGCAGATAATAAAGGGACAGCAATCGTACATGCATGCTCAACGTGCCTCCAGCTGGTGTCTTTCTCCATTTCTCACAGAATGGAGCTTTTGTTGAAGCAGAATGGGTTTGGGCAAACTTCAAGACAGCCATTGATGGTGGATACCATATATTGACCACTTAATGGCCAGACAAAGAAAATGTACCAGAAAGGAAAGCCAAAACTTTCTCAGAACCAGGAGTAAAGTCCTATAGCAGTGCCGTTCTCCGCTCTAGGTCACCAAGCTTTAAGGTCCCAGAGCTCTTAAAAACAATCTCAGGCCCTCTGAGGATCCACATGTGTGCAAGGCTTCAGGTACGACTGTGTCCAGGTGCAGAGTGTAGTGAATGTTGGGCACTGATGCCTTTTGACTCCCTTTTATCCTCTTTTGGATGGGGGGCTTAAATCTGGGGCTGTTTCTCAAAGTTCTGAGCAATTTTCCCATTTCTTTCTCAATGTTTTTCTCCCTTCTTTGTAGCATAAGTGACTACAAACAAGATGAACAAGGGACCCAAGCAATTCTCTTCGTAAGTCCCTGAAACTACTACTTCCTCCTCCCCAAGAATTCCATCTGTACAACTCTATATCCCGTTTTGTCCTTCGGTTCTTCTATTCCTACTGGTCTAGTGGATTTCTTTTTATCTCATTCCTGCCTTAGGATTCTGCCTTCCTGGCTTCCAAGACTCCATCTGTCTGCGCCAAGCTCTACGGCTGATGTTCTCTATAAGCAAACAGTGCTGCCAGGCGTGGTGGCGCGTGCTTGTAATCTCAGTACTTGAGAGGCTGAGACAGGAAGATCGCAGGTTCACAGCCAGCCTCAGCTACTTAGTGAGACCCTGTTTCAAAAATAAAGAATAAAAATAGGGCTGAGAGTGTAGCTCTGAAGTAGAAGACCCCTGGGTTCAAACATTCCTAGGTACCACAAAAACAAAAAACAAAAAAACAGTGCTCACGGGCCAGAGGTGATGCCTCCCTTCTTCGAGGCCAGTACTTTTAACTTTGGTTTGTTCCAAGGCATGTGGATAGCAGTGATTGTTCCTTTTTGTGTGTGTGTGTGGTACTGGGGATTGAACCCCCAGGGGCATTCTACTTCTAAGTCAACCCCCTAGTCCTATTTTATTTTTTATTTTGAAACATGGTCTTGCTTTGTTGCTGAGGGCTTCACTAAATTGCTGAGGCTGTCCTTGAACCTGGGATCCTCCTGCCTCAGCCTCCCAAGAACTGGGATTACAGACATGTGCTACCATGCATGCTTTATGTGATAGTTTTCTGAAACTCATTCTTTTGGAACATGCTTTGCATCTTTTGTTTATATCATCTCTAAAATTCTTCCTAATTAAAAATTTTTTTAGCCAGGTCTGGTGGCGCATACTTGTAATCCCAGTACTTGGGAGGCTGAGACAGGAGGATCCAGGTTCACGGCCAACCTCAACTACTTAATGAGGCGCTCTGCAACTTAGTGAGACCCTGTTTCAAAATAAAGAATAAAAAATAGGGCTAGGGGTGTAGCTTGGAGGTAGAATGCTCCTGGATTCCATCCCCAGTACTGCAAAAAAAAATTTTTTTTTAATTGAGGGATATATGGTACTGGGAAATTGAAACCAAGCCACTCTATATCTGAGCTACATCCCCAGCCTTTTTTCATTTTATGTTGAGACAGGATTTCACTAAGTTGTCCAGGCTGGCCTTGAACTTGCAATCCTACTGCCTCAGCCTCCTGAGTCTCTGAGATTACCGGTGTGAACCAACATGCTCATCTATATACTATAATATTTTGATGCGCATATACAATGTGCAATGATCAAATCAGGGCAATTTGCATATCTACCTACTATTTTTGTCATTAAATTCAGATTTCTTATACTCTCCTCTCACATAGATCACTAAAGAACTTGGGTCCATGCACTGAGTGTGGTGGTGCATACTTGTAATCCCAGTACTTGGGAGGCTGAGACAGGAGGATCACAGGTTTGCGGCCAGCCTCAGCTACTAAAAAATGGAATAGGGCTGGGGGTATAGCTCACAAGTAGAATGCCCCTGGGTTCAATCCCCAGTACCACCATCAAAAAAAAAAACAAAACACTTTAGTCTTGGCAATCCTGGATTTACAGGCTGTAGCATACAAGGCAGGGTCCTGATAGTTTATCTCGACAATGTTCTATGGACATCATGGATGAAGGACATTAGTTGTCATGAGGTGGTGAGGGGGTTCAGGTTTTTTTTTTTTTTTGCGGTATTGGGGATTGAACTCAGGGGCATTCTACCTCCAAGCTATACCCCCAGCCCTATTTTTCATTCTTTATTTTGAAACAGGGTCTCACTAAGTTGCGGAATGCCTCACTAGGTAGCTGAGGCTGGCTGTGAACCTGGATCCTTAAGTCTCGCCTCCCAAATGCTGGGATTACAAGCGTGGGCCACCACGCCTGGCTGGGGTTCAGGTTTTTCATGTAGGAAGATAAAACCTTAGTACCATGGGAACCTGGAAAGAAAGATAAATCTTGTTTTTTTTTTTTTTTTTCAAGCAAAATGAATTGGATGCTGGCGAATGCTATAAATTTCAGTATTAACTGCTAATATCTTCATCGGTGTTCTGAAAGACTTAAATTCATATATAAACCACAAGTATATTATAACTGTAATCATGGGCAAAGAAAAACTACCTAGGAATTTAAAACGTCTTAACAGAGTGGAAACTAAAAAAACAAAAACTAGGTTTTGTAAAATATATCGACAATTAGTATTGCATATATATGTATCCGAAAACAAGTCTGCAGTTAGGAGCTCGTATTTCTATTTTCAGCTCCAACACTGACTCATTGTATGGGTTGAGGCAAGTCACTTAACAAGCTTTGGACCTCAGCTTCTCCATATGAAAAATGGCAATTAGCATACTACTAGATAGAGGAACTAGAACTTATTGAGCAACTCCTCTATGTTCATCATGCACTAAATGCTTTTTATGTTGTGGTATTTCATTCAGAAATACAACAAATATATGATGAGTGACCACTAGGTACACGATATCGTGCCTGGCCTCAGGGATATACCAGGCCCAAAACAAAGCTTTTCTGGAGTCTAAATTTCTGTGGGAAGCTCATGGTGGCACACGCCTATAATCCCAGTACTTGGGAGGCTGAGACAAGAGTGCAGGTTTGAAGCCAGCCTCAGCAACTTAACGAGATTCTCAGCAACCAAGTGAGACCCTATTTCCAAGTAAAAAATAAAATAGGGTTGGGGGTGTAGCTCGGAGGTAGGATGCTCCCAGGTTCAATCCCCAGCACCGCAAAATAATAAATGGGAGTGGATGGGCTGCTAATAGTCAAGGAAAGAAATAGACAAGATAGTGACAAGTGCTGGGAGGTAATAAAAGCAGAGAATGTTTCAGAAAGGACTGTGGCAATAGGGATACTTAGTGGAGGTGAGCTTTCCAGCAGGTGACATTGGAGTTGGAATCTAACAATAAGCAGCAGTTGGCATGAGAGGAGATCTGAAGAAGAGAACTCCAGGCAGACAGTAAGTGGAAAGGCTCTAATGCACCGGGGAGTTTCAGCTGGTTGGAAGGGTGGGTGACTGCAGAAGAGTGAAAGAGTGGGGAGTAGAGGAAGTCATCACTAGGCAGGATGAGATTAGAGAGGTAGGCAGGAGCCGGACTACAGTGGCCTTTGGGGCTGTAGTAAGGTGTTTGGGATTTGTTCCTATTGATTTGATTTACATTTGTGTGTGTGTGTGTGTGGTGGTACTAGGGATGGAATCCAGGGGCATTCTACCTCCAGGCTACACCCCTAGACCCATTTTATTTGGAAACAGGGTCTCACTAAGTTGCAGTGGAATTTAGTGAGTTGCTGGAGCTGGCTTCAAACCTGTGATCCTCCAGTCTCAGCCTCCCAAGTACTGTAATTACATGTAAGTGTGTGCCACCACGCCCAGCCTGATTTACAATTTTAAAATAATCACTCTGGGTATATTAATGAGTATGATTATAGTTGAGCAAGAATGGAAGCAGCAACAATAGTAAGAAGGCTATTGTTTTGTCTAGGTGAGAAAAGCGAACTTTTCTGTAAAAGGTCAGATACTAAATATTTCAGACCTTTCAGTTCATATAAGCTCTGTTACACATTTTTCTGCATCTGTTCCTGATTTTCAGGAACAGATTTTTTTTTTAACAATCCTCTAAAAACATTTTTGAAACAAATCCTAAACTGGGCGTGGTGGCGCATGCTTGTAATCCCAGTACTTGGGAGGCTGGGACCAGACGATAGCAGGTTCACAGCCAGCCTCAGCAACCTCATGAGGCCCTCCACCACTTAGTGAGACCCTGTTTCAAAATAAAACATAAAAAAAAACAGGGTTAGGGGTGTAGCTCAAAGGTAAAATGTTCCTGAGTTCAATCCCCAGCACCAACCTCCCCAAAAAATCCTTAGCTCTTGGACAATACAAAAATAGGAAGTTGCATATCAGATTTGGCCAGGCAGTAGTTTGTGGGCCCTTAACTTAGAGAGGAGAAACTGATTAGCATCTATTTAGGACACAGAATTGATAGGACTTACTGATGAAATGGATGTGTGTGGGAAAGGAGTAAAAGAAAGCGGAAACATTGGGCCTGGTCCTGCATGCCTATAATCCCATCTACTCAGAAGGCCAAGGCAGAAGGATCACAAGTTCAAGGCCAGCCTGGGCAATTTAGCAAGACCCTGCCTCAAAATAAAAAGAGCTGGGAACTGGGCATGGTGATGCATGCCTGTAATCCCAGGACCTAGGAGGCTGAAACAGGAGGATCACAGGTTTGAGGTCAGCCTTGGCAACTTAGCAAGATAATGATAATGATAAAGATGATTATAATAATAATAATAATAATGATGATGAAGAAAAGACTGGGGTTGTAACTCACAGGTAGAATGCCCTTGGGTTTAATCCCCAATACCAAAAACAAAAAATAAAAAGGGCTAGAGATATAGCTCCGTGGCACAGCATCCCTAGGTTTGATCCTCAGTACCACAAAAAGAAAAAAAAAAAGTAAATTAAATTTAAAAAAGGAGCCTGGTGTGGTTGGCCCACACCTGTAATCCCAGTACTTGGGAGGCTGAGATAGGAGGATCATATGTTGAGGCGAGCTTCAGCAATTTAGAAAGATCCTGTTTTGAAATAAAAAGTAACAAGGTCTGGGAGTGTAACTCAGAGGTAGAAGGCCCCTGGGTTCACCCAACCCCCCCCCCCCAAAACAAAAAAAAACCCAAGATGGTCTCAGTGACTGGGTAGAAGGTAGTACTATTCACTGAGATGAATAGGAAGCAGATTTTTTTTTGAGGGGGGGGGGAGTTCAAGAGTTGACTATGAGTTGCCTGTTAGTCATCTAAGTGGAGTTGTCAAGTAGGGAGCTCAATATAGATTCTGGAGTCTCGGGGAGAGGTCAGGGCAGGAGATCCACGCTGGGAAGTCATCGGCCTAAGGATGCATGCAAAGTCATGGGACTGATGACATCACCTAGAGGGCAGCACAAATGTCCCAGAAGCAAGTTCCTGGGGACCTCCAACATTTAGAGAACCCATTGAAGAGATCCTTGGAATCCCTCTCGGTCAGAGTATGACACATGACAAATATTGCCAAGTTGCTTCCCAAAGGGGTCTTTTGTATCTTCACACAGAACCCATCTTGTTTTAGCTACGTAAATACACACTGTGAGTGGGACTGTACACATGAGTGGGCAGGAACACCAGAGTCAGGAATCCTTGATGGCTTGTACATTGGCACTAGGAGCCTCAAGCCACATTAGAGAATTAGGCTGGTTAAAGGAGGCAGCAGGAGGGGCCTAAGCACTTCCAAGGACTCCCAACCACAAGATCACCCAGCAGCAAGCTAGTTACAAATGCCGATTTTTAATAAGAGCTTCTGATTCACTGTCTAGGTGAGGTGTGCTTTAAATATGCTCTCTGTTATATAAAGGAAAAGTTGAGAAACCTCTGGCTTAGGGGCAGACTGGGTAGAGGGTGGGTCCTCATGATGTTTTTCACCTCCAGAGGCTTTGGTGGCTCAGGAATGTTAGGTGGCTCTGGCTGAGGAAGTTTCAGGATGAGGAGATGGCAGAGAACTGCTGTCCTGAAAGAAGCATTTACTGTAGTTGTGGGACTCTTTCCATTTGTTCTCCAATTCCAAATAAGGCTTTTGTCTCATACAGATGCAAAACAGAACCTTAATGGCACACACCTGGAATCCCAGCACTTGGGAGGCTGAGACAAGAGGCTTGCAGGTGTGAGGACAACTTCAGCAAGTAGGGAGACTCTCATCAACCTAGTGAGAATCTGTTTCAAAACAGAAATAAAAATAGCTTGGAGGTAGAATGCTGTTAGGTCTTCTGCTAGGAGTCAAGGAACCAGTTTTGAATCCATAGAGCCATTTTTATTATGCCTAAGTACCAGGCACTATTTTAGGTTAAAAAAATAAAGCAGTGAACAAAACAGACAAAAATCCTTGCTTTTACAAATCAGACATTAGAATAAGGGAGACAGACTAGTAAACACAATAGATAAGTAAAATGTATGCTCTATGAGTAGTGAGAGCTAAGGGGGAAATCATAAAGTATAGAAGACAGAGATAAGAAGTGTTGGGGACCAAGGATAAGTGAGAACACAGGACAAGAAAGGACTTGAGAGCTGTGACATAGAAAATAAGTTAATTTCTCCAAGCCTCAGTTTGTTCGTCCAAAAGATAAGAAATAAAAGTGGGGCACAGTGGTACACACCTATAATCCCAGCTACTCAGGACCTGTTTCAAAATAAAAAATTAAAAGGGCTGGTGATGTAGCTCAGTGGTAAAACACTTCTGGGTTCAATCCCCAGTACCAGAGAAAAAATGAAAAAGGAATAATAGCACCTTCCTGAGGAAGTCTTTGACCTTCATCACTGATCTCAGCTGTGAGGTTTTGGGGTCTGAGAGATTCTTTGTCTAAACTCTATTCTAAAGCTGTTGTGAACTTTCTTCTTAACTAGGCCCTGATTTGGACTTTTGTGTCTGTGCATTGTCCAATTTAGCAAGAATCCTGCTAAGTTAGTTTAGCCAGAATCCCTGCCCCCTCTGATATTTCCTCTGACCTTCATCCTGATGCTTGGCTACAAATTCCTACTTCTCCTTATATTTGAAGTTGAGATTAGTCTCTTTCCCCTACTACAAAAACCTATTATGTAAAAGTCCCACGAACCTTTACAGTCTCCCTGAACAAAGAAAGTCTGCTTTATAGTTCTAAAGTATCGTGAATAATTTTTTTCTTTAACAGTATGAAAGTTCTTTGGCTTCTCAAACCCCATTTCCTTATTGGTAAAATGAAAAGACTAGCCTAGACTACTTCATGGGGTTTTTAAAAATGTCAAATGAGATCATTAAGATATGTGAAAAAATTTTAAATGCACAATCTACTATGTGAATATAACATGAAAACTTAAAAAAACACCTACACAGGTATTTTATGGGTTGCAAATCCCTTGCTAATGGTCACCAGAGTCCCAGGACTTCCAGTAAACAATGAATTAGATAACAGTTTGTACTGATTCCTTGCACTGGCAAGGAAAAGACCAATGCAAATTATCAGGATGTACTCAGTAGACTAGCACTCTTATCTTAGATCAGGGATAAAACAATCAAACTAAATGTTCCTAAGTGGACACCCCATAAAATAATTATTATATGGCATTTGTCAAATTTTAAAATGTTTAACAGCTCCTTTATGTTTGTTCTGGTTTTGTTTGTGGGACTTCAGTTCCAGGAAATGAACTAGTTGGTCTGAAATGACTTATAAAAAAAAAAAAGAACAATCATTTAAATTACTAAGGGCATAGCCGGGCGTGGTGGCGCACACTTGTAATCCCAGCATTCAGGAGGCTGAGACCGGAGGATTCGGGTTCGAGGCCAGCCTCAGCTACCTAGTGAGGCACTCCGCAACTTAGTGAGACTCTGTTTCAAAATAAAGAATAAAAAATAGGGCTGGGGGTATAGCTCGGAGGTAGAATGCCCCTGAGTTCATTCCCCAGTACTGCAAAAATAAATAAATAAATAAATAAATAAATAAATAAATAAATAAATAAATAAATTACTAAGGGCAGATAGCTCACCTTCTGGGTATTTCTAATGATATTCAATAAACATTAACCAAAATGATATCAAACAAGCTATTGTGTTTTTATTTTCCTCTTCTTATTTTTTTATTTTTGTGGTACTGGGTAGTGAACCCAAGGGCATTCTACCTCTGAGCTACACCTCCATCCCTATTTTTTATTCTTTATTTTGAAACAGGGTCTCAGTAATTTGCAGAGGGCCTCACTAAGTAGTTGAGGCTGGCCGAGAACCTCCAATCCTCCTGCTTCAGCCTTCCAAGTACTAGGAGTACAAGCGTGTGCCACCACGCCAGACTTATATTTTGCTTTGAAGCAAGGTCTTGCTAGTTTGTTGAGAGTCTCACTAAGTTGCTGAGGCTGTTCTTGAACCTACGATCCTCCCATCTCAGCCAAGTACTGGGATTACAGGCATTCGCCATCACCACCAGCACTCCTTCCTTCCTCTTGTTGTTGCCTTGAACTCTCAGCTCAAAGGATCCTCCTGCCTTAGCCTCGGAAGTAGCTGGCACTACAGGTGTGTGTCATCACTCTGGGCTTGTACCCCCTGTATATCTTCATATATTTACTTACTTCAGCTTTTAATATTTGATAGTATTTCAATAATGGTCTGTTAAATAAATAAAAACATGCTATTATACATGCATACTATAGTGTCTGGTACACGGTAGGCACACAAATGTTTATTAAATGAATGCATGAATAATTACCATGTGAATATGCTTACAATAGAATAGCCTATTTGATCTGGTACTTGGGAGGCTGAGACAAGAGGATCATCGATTCAAGATCAGCCTCAGTAATTTAGTGAGACTCTCAACAAACAAGCAAGATCCTTTTTCAAAGCAAAATATAAGCCGGGAGAGGTGGCACACGCTTGTAATCCTAGTACTTGGGAGGCTGAAACAGGAGGACCGTAGGTTCGCGGCCAGCCTCAGCTACTTAGTGAGGCCCTTCGCAACTTATTGAGACCCTGTTTCAAAATAAAGAATAAAAGATAGGGCTGGGAGTATAGCTTGGAGGTAGAATGCCCTTAGGTTCAGTCCCCAGTTCCGCAAAAAATAAATTAATAATAATAATAATAATATAATAAACACCAGGGCGCTCGGAGGTAGAATGCCCTTGGGTTTAATCCTCAGTTCCGCAAAAAACAAACAAAACAAAAACCCAACCAAAATATAAAATGGGCTGGGGGTGTAGCTCAGAGGTAGAATGGCCCTGGATTCAACCCCCAGTACCACCACAAAAATAAAAAAATAAAAAGAAGGGGAAAGGAAGGAAGGAAAAATAAAATACAATAGCCTCCTCTGACAATGTGAATCTAGTAAACTTCATGCTCATTTCTAAGAGTGGGCCAAAATTTGAGGTCTTATTCTATTTAAATATTAAATTAAATTTGGGTTTGAAGCCGGGCGTGGTGGCGCACGCTTGTAATCCCAGCATTCGGGAGGCTGAGACCGGAGGATCGGGGTTCGCGGCCAGCCTCAGCTACCTAGTGAGGCACTCCGCAACTTAGTGAGACTCGGTTTCAAAATAAAGAATAAAAAATGGGGCTGGGGGTGTAGCTCGGAGGTAGAACGCCCCTGGGTTCAATCCCCAGTACCGCAAAAAAAAAAAAAAAAAAAAAAAAAAAAAAAAAATTTGGGTTTGAATAGTAGACTCTCAGTGATTGATAAATAAGATGCCTAATCAGAAAGCCAAACTGTTACTCCAGCTCAAATACCCAGCTCAGGGGCATAAACTGGATGCCTGTCCAGCTCTCATTCACCTGGTGAACTCTAGTCCTTAAGATACTGGCCCACACTCACTAAGAGCCAAATTTAAATCTTTCCTTTAAATTTCCCCTCAAGGGCCTCAGTGTCCCAGCTGTCACCCGGGAGTCGAGGCGCGGAGGGTGACAGCCTCACCCCCCTCCCCTGGCGCGCCAGGCGGCGGATGGGCGGGCTCCGCGAAGGGCCTTGTGGCTGTTCCTTATTGGGGCTTGGTTGCTATGGTGGCACCGACCTTAAAAATCAAGGCACAGCTTCCGGAGGTTAAAAGAGAATTACTTCCAGGGCTGCCCATACTTGCCATGGCCGACTCAGTAGTCAGCAACCTCACTAAAAATAAAACGTTTGCAGTAAACTTCTAGGAAATCTTCTTGAACCACTTAAACTCGTGGTTATGCCATGGTATCATATCATTTCTCCCCTGTCGAAACATTTACTATCTAGTCTTCGTTTATTTGCCAGTCTCCAAAATGGCGCCGACAGCCTCGCGAGGTCAGAGGTGCGTCACGTGGGGCCTCCCGGTTCCGGCGTGGTAGAGGCCCCGGGTGGTGAACGAGTCTCCGGCACCATGTCTGGTTTGTCTGGCCCAGTATCCCGGCGTGGCCCTCGCCCGTTGGTGTTGCTGTTTGTGTTCCTGCTCGGCCCCAGCTCTGTCCTCGCCATCTCGTTCCATCTGCCCATTAATTCCCGCAAGTGCCTCCGCGAGGAGATCCACAAGGACCTGCTGGTGACCGGCGCGTACGAGATCACTGACCAGTCTGGGGGCGCTGGCGGCCTGCGCACCCACCTCAAGGTGCGGCACCGGGCGGGGAGGGCGCGGAGGGCGCAGGCCCGGGGAGGCCTGGGCTGGGGGAGCCGGGCCGGGAGCGCGCAGGACGCGCGCTGGGGACCGCCCCCTCGCCCCGCTGCTCGCGTTCGTGGGGCGGGGCCGAGCGCCAGGCCGGTGGCGGACGTGGTGACAGGCGAGCCAGGGCGACCTCGACTCGGAGTCGTCGCCAGGGCCCTGGTCCTGCTGGGTCTCGGATACCTTGAGCTGTAACTCGGTTACTGCTTTGGAGGTTGAGGATTTGTGGGGGTTGGCATCTTAAGACTCCGCAATACCTACAGGAAAATAGTGGCGACAATGAAGCTTGCCATGATTAATAAAACGAATCTCTTGAGCATCTACTGTGTCACTCCTCGCACCACTTTCCGTACATTACCATTTGGTTCGTACACTACCCTGTGAAACAGATGAGTGCTGTTAGTTCCGTTTTACAAATGAGGAAACAGCCTCAGGTAGAACAAACCGGTGTTATAAAAGGGATTAATTTTCTTCTTTCTTTCTTTTTTTTTCTTTTGTGGTACTGGGGATTGAACTCAGGCTTTCTATCTCTGAATTACAACCCCAGCCCTATTTTATTTACTTTAAAAGGGTCTTACTAAATTGCTGATGCTGACTGCACCAACCTATGATCCTCCAGTTTCAGCCTCTCAAGTACTGAGATTACAGACGAGCACCACCACACCTGATTTAAATGGTGTTGCTTTCTTTTATTTGTTTTTGTTTGTTTGTTTTTGTTTTTGCGGTACTAGGGATTGAACTCAGGGGCGTTCTACCTCGGAGCTACACCCCCAGCCCTATTTTTTATTCTTTATTATTTTGAAACCGGGCCTCACTAAGTTGCGGAGTGCCTCACTAGGTAGCTGAGGCTGGTCTCGAACCCGGATCCTCTGGTCTCAGCCTCCCGAATGCTGGGATTACAAGCGTGCGCCACCACGCCCGGCTTTTATTTGTTTTTATATTCAATTTTTAGTTTGGTAGTTAAGTATGTTGATGGGAGAGTGCTGCTGTCTTCTTCCCTTGCTCTTTTTTTGGGGGTGGGGGGGGGTTACTGGGGATTGAATCTTATTATTATTATTTTTTAAATTTGGAAATAGGATCTCACTAAGTTTCTCAGGCCAGCCTTGAACCATGGTCCTTTCTCTGAGCCTCCCAAGTACTGGGTATACAGGAGTGTGTCACCACCTCTGGCTCTTCCCTTGCCTTTAATTAGTGATTCCTGAAATTAATTAAAGTCTGCTGTTGATCACAAAGTGGTCCTTAGTCTCTGGTCTTTTCCATTTGGTATGCCAGAGTCTAGACTTTTGTGTATCTCAGCAATACTCTTGGATGATGATAGCTCTACTTCCCATAATGCCATTTTGGTACTATTTTGCAGTGAAGGGTGGCTTGGACTGATTTTTGAATTGTTAATACAATTTGATACAGTCAAAATTTTATTGTGTTTAGGTAATTTTATTCATTCACAATAAACATAGTTTTGGGTTTTTTTGAGTTTTTCTTTTTAACAGAATGGTGCTTTTCTTGAACTAAATAAGAAGAAATGTTTTTACTTTTTAGTAGAGCGTCAGCTAAAATAAAGCCATAGTTTTACATTTAAGGTATTGGAACAACTATTTTCAGGGCTATTATTTTGTGACCCCCCCCCTTTCTATTTTTATTTATTTATTTATTTATTTACTTGAGGTACTGGAGATTGAACCCAGGGGCATTCTACCTCCGAGCTACACCCCCAGCCCTATTTTTTGTTCTTTATTTTGAAACAGGATCTCACTAAGTTGTGGAGTGCCTCACTAAGTAACTGAGGCTGGCCACGAACTTGGATCCTCCGGTCTCAGCCTCCCAAGTACTGGGATTACAAGTGTGCGCGCACCATGCCTGGCCCACCCCCCTTTTTAATCTTTTAGTACCAGAGATTGAGCCCAGGGGCATTATACCTCTGTCCCACCTTTTATTCTTCTCTTTGGGTGAACTTCTGTCTACCCAAGAAAGTGGTGATCGCAAAACTTCAGAGGCAGTGCTTTGGGTTAGGGATGGCTCTTAAAGAATATAGTTCGTGGAATCAAAGAATTTGAACAGTGAAAGAGATCTTGCTCTCATCTCTGATGTTGCTGTCTTTTATTTGTTTTTATTTATTTATGTATGTATTTTTGCGGTACTGGGGATTGAATTCAGGGGCATTTTACCTCCGAGCTATACCCCCAGCCCTATTTTTTATTCTTTATTTTGAAACAGGGTCTCACTAAGTTGTGGAGGGCCTCACTAGGTAACTGAGGCTGGCGGCGAACCCGGATCCTCCAGTCTCAGCCTCCCGAATGCTGGGATTACAAGCGTGCACCACCACGCCTGGCTCTTATTTGTTTTTATATTTAAAAACTCTGAAATGGCTGGTTATTGCTCCTCTGGTAACTTTCCCAGCATGCTCTGCATTGCTCTTCATAATCTGTTCTGAAGCTTTATATGTTGCCACTTCCCACTTGGCATTCCACATAGAGCCACCCCAAATGAAACAGTATCCTAAACTCATTTATTTTCTATCCTTATTGTAACTACTTATATGTATGCCTTGTCTTCCTTATTAGAAGTATCCCGAGGACAGGAATTATTTTCATGTTCATATTTTCCTGATTGATAAGCATATGGCCTTGCTTTTAGTAAGCATTCAGTAAAAGCAGGAACCATACGGTAACCTTATGGGAATTACTTGTGACTCTAAGGGACCTTAGCATCAGGAGTTTGTGCAGCTACACAGTAGCATTTCACTACCTCTCATTTACTTTCCTGCATCTGCTCTGTTCTCTTGCTACTAACCAGTTAATTGAACTGGGGTCTGAACCCAAATGCTAAGTAGAAAACATAAAGGAATGAATTGGGCCAGATACTTAAAAAGAAAACAGCAGCAATGATGATAAATGGAGAAGAACTGGGAGTGGTAGAGACTTAATTTGGAGTGACTAGTACTCAGCTTTTTTTTTTTTTTTAACTCTTTTATTTTGAAACTGGCTCTCACTAAGTTGCAGAGGGTGTCACTAAGTAGCTGAGGCTGGCTGTGAACTTGCAATCCTCCTGTTTCAGCCTCCCAAGTAATGGAATTACAGGTGAGACTTGCCATACAAGCACATGAGCCCTTTGTTACATCTGATTTTTTCAAAGGAGTTTAGAAATCCAGATTTTGATACGAAAGCTCCTGGTTTTTTAATGTCACCATCCTATGCAGGTGAGTTTGGCATTGGTTTGTTTGTAGTGTTACTGAGAATAGTGTAGTGTGTCCACCATTACACCCATTACCCAGATTTAGCAATTATCAGGATCCATACTTGTTTCGCCTTTACTACTATTTATGATTTTATGTTAAGTTGTTTTAAAGTAAATTCCAGATGTTAGTCCTGCATACTTCAGCATGAATCTCTTAAAAAATATGAGCCGGGTATGGTGGTGCATGCCTGTAATCCCAGTATTTGGGAGGCTGAGACAGGAGGATCACAGGTTTGAAGCCAACCTCAGCAACTCAGTGAGGCTCACATCAACTTAGTGAGACCTGTTTCCAAATTAAAAATAAAATAAGGCTGGTAACGTAGCTCAGAGGTAGAGTGCCTATGGGTTCAATCCCCAGCACCACCACCAAAAAAAAGTGAGCATAACCACAACCACATGTCATATGGCTATAATCACACCTCAAAATTAACAGTGAAGCTGAGCAAAGTGATGTGTGCCTGTAATCCCAGCTACTTGGGAGACTGACTCAGGAGGGTCAATTTATCCCAGAAGTGATTATTTAATACTACCTGATTCTCAGTACACATTAAAACTTCCAGACTTGTTTTAAAAATATCCATTTAAAGATAATTTATTGCTGAGTGAGGTGGCTCATCCTGTAATCCCAGCTACTTGGAAGGCTAAAGAAGGACAGTCCCAAATTGGAAGCTAGCCTGGGCAACTTAGTGATACCCTGTGTTAAAATAAAATGACAAGCTGGGCGTGGTGGTACACGCCTGTAGTCCCAGTACTTGAGAGGTTGAGACAAGAGGATCACAGGTTCGAGGACAGCCTCAGTAAGTAGTGAGACTCTCATCAACCTAGTGAGACCCTGTTTCAAATAAGGAATAAACTGGGCTGGGGTTGTAGCTCAAAGGTAGAATGCCTCTGGGTTCAATCCCCAGTACCATAAAATAAAATAATAAAATAAAACAATAAAATATAAAACAAGGGCTGTGGGTAGCTCAGTGGTAGAGCACTTGTCTAGGATGTACAAGGCCCTGGATTCAATCTCTAGTAATGCAAATAAGATAAATTAATTTAACCCAGAACAGTCTACTTTTCTCCTATCTCTTTTGTTATAAAGCTTGCAGTTAGCCGGGCGTGGTGGCGCACGCTTGTAATCCCAGCATTCGGGAGGCTGGGACCGGAGGATCTGGGTTCGAGGCCAGCCTCAGCTTCCTAGTGAGGCACTCCACAACTTAGTGAGACCCAGTTTCAAAATAAAGAATAAAAAATAGGGCTGGGGGTTTGGCTCAGAGGTAGAATGCCCCTGAGTTCAATCCCTAGTACCGAAAAATAAATAAATAAATAAAGCTTGCAGTTTTACTGTAGTCAGTTATTCTTTAAGAATATCCCACATTTTGTATTTGTCTTTTTTTCTTCTTGATGTATCATTTGACTCTTTCAGCCCCCTATATTTCTTGTAAAAGGAATAAGTTATAAAGATGCAATCAGATTCCATTTTGTCTCTTTGGTGAGTGCTATATGTACTTTATGTAGCATCATGATAGGAATGCAGCATTTTTTTGTGCCCATTAGAGTTGCTATGATTGATCAGTATTCAGATGTATATTAGTGGCCTACTGCTGCAATAACAAATTACTACAAATTTAGTGGCTGACAGACATTTAACAGGTTTAGAAGTTAGAAGTCCTAAAATTAAGGTATCAGTGGGTTGTTCCTTCTGAAGGGTCCTTCTGGAGAATCACTTTCCCTGCCATTTCCAGCATCTAAGGATCACTGCATTGTTTGGCTCTTGGTTCATGGCTTCTCCATCATCAAAGCCAGTAGCATAGTATCTTCAAATCTTTTCCTCGTCCTCTCTTTCCTTCCCTCTCTCCCTCTTTCCTCTGCTTCATCATCTTTGACTCTCCTACCCCACTCTTTCCCTTACAAGGACCCTTGTGGTAATCCCCTGCCCCCATCTCAAAATCCTTAGTCACATCTACAAAATCCCTTTGCCATAGATAGTCACCTATTCACAAATTCTGGGGATTAGGATGTCCATATCTCTGGAAGAGGTCATTTTTCTGCCTACCCAAGTGGTAACAGCCTGAAGCCTCCATTGTTAAACTTCCTATTAATCTTTCACTTAGGAATCCACTGATGACTATGTGTGAATTTATTCATTAAATTTATGAAATGATGATTTTCTAATTCTGTTATTCCACACTTAACTAACTGGAATTATTCTTAAGGGATTCATAAAGTAAATCCATTTGATTGTCTACATAAGATTAAACTGTGGTACAATAGTAAGGAACACTAGAGCAGCTTTTTAAAAAGAATGAAGTAAGCCAGGTGGGGTGGTGCTCTCCTGTAATCCTAGTTCTTGGGAGGCTGAGACAGGAGGATCCCAGCCAGGTTCAAGGCCAGCCTCAGCAACTTAGCAAGACCCTCTGCAATTTAGCAAAACTTTGTTTAAAGATTTAAAAGGTCAGCTGGGCATGGTTGCACATACCTGTAATTCCAGTACTTGGACTAAAACAGGAGAATTGCAGGTTTGAGGACAGCCCCAGCAAATAGTGAGACTCTCATTAACCTAGGGAGACCTTGTTTCAAAATAAAAGTAAAAAAACAGGGTTAGGGGTGTAGCTCAGAGGTATAATGCCCCTGGGTTCAATCCCCAGTGCCACATAATAGATGATAGATAGATAGATAGATAGATAGATAGATAGATAGATAGATAGATAGATAGATAGATAGATCGTCAATCGATCTGGGGTGTAGCTTGGAAGTAGAATGTGCCTGAGTTCAATTCCCAGTACCCCCAAAATAAATAAAGGGAAGGAAAGGAAAGTCTCTTGGTCTACTAAATCTTGCATGTACAAAAATTCAGGATCAACTATAAAGAAGTAAGAATAAGTTGTAAAGCAGTATGTATAGAATGATCCCATTTTTAAAAATGCTCTCAAATGTATTTAAACAAAAACATGTCTGTGTACCTAAAAAGTCTGAAAGGACAGTGCCAAAGTGTTGATGGTAGTTAACTCTGGGGAGTGGAATTAGAAGAGAAGGCAGGGGACTTTCAAACCATAGAGTAGCCTGTAAAATGAAAAATATTTTTTAAATGAGCATTTCATTTTTGAGCATTTATTTAGAAAGTAAGCACAAAATCAGTTTTAGAGTCAGTATAGTTATAAAAGTTCACTAGTTTTGTTCAAAGGACAAGATGCCACTCTGCTTTTATTAAAGATATTTTTCAGCTGGGCGTGGTGGTGCATGCTTATAATCCTAGTACTTGGGAAGCTGAGACAGAAAGATGGCATATTCGAGGACTACTTCAGCAATTTAGTGAGGCTCTCAGCCACCTAGTGAGACCCTGTTTCCATATAAGAAATAAAATCAGTCTAGTAACTCGGAGATAGAATGCCTCTGGATTCAATCCCCAGTACCACAAAAATGAAAGAAAGGAAGGAAGGTTTTTGTTTGTCTGTCTTGTAGTACTAGGGACAGTCTACCTCTGAGCTATATCCCTTTTCATTCATTCATTTATTTATTGGTACTGGGCATTGAACCCAAAAGCATTCCACCTCCAAGCTATACTCCCAGCCCTGTTTTACTTTTTATTTTGAAACATGGTTTTGCTTGGTTACTGAGAGCCTTGCTAAATTCCTGAAGCTGGCTTCAAATCTGCAATCCTCCTGTCTTTGTTTCCCAAGTATTGGGTACATGTGTGTACCACTATGCCTGACCAAAATGACCATTTTGACTACCCTAAAATTTACAAATCATGTAGGCAGGATAAGTGCAGAATTCATACTGTGTGTGTGTGTGTGTGTGTGTGTGTGTGTGTGTGTGTGTGTGTGGTACTGGGGATTGAACCCAGGAGCGTTCTACCTCCCAGCTATACCCCCAGTCCCAGTCCTATTTTTTATTCTTTATTTATTATTATTATTTTTTCTTTTTGTGGTACTGGGAATTGAACTCAGGGGCATTCTACCTCCGAACTATACCCCCAGCCCTATTTTTTTATTCTTTATTTTGAAACAGGGTCTCACTAAGTTGCAGAGTGCCTCACTAAGCAGCTAAGGCTGGCTGTGAACTCGGATCCTCCGGTCTTAGCCTCCCAAATGCTGGGATTACAAGCGTGCGCCATCACGCCCGGCTTTTTTATTCTTTATTTTGAAACAGGGTCTCACTAAGTTGCAGAGGGCCTCACTAAATAGCTGAGGCTAGCCGCGAACCCGGGTCCTCCAGTCTCAGCCTCCCAAGTACTGAGATTACAAGCGTGTGCCATCATGCCCAGCTGAATTTACCTTCTAATTGACAATTTTCCAAGTAAGGAGTTATTGCCCTTGTCATTTCCAGCATGGTTCAGTGAGGGGCATTTTTGTTTAAGTATTACACTGAACTCAGTTTTTGTTTTGATTTTAAAGTATTTGTCTTTTAGTCAATTGTATCCTTTCTTTTTTCTTTTCTTTTCTTTTTTTTTTTTTTTTTTTTTTTTTTTTTTTTTTTTTTTTTTTTTTTTTTTTTTTTTTTTTTTTTTTTTTTTTTTTTTTTTTTTTTTTTTTTTTTTTTTTTTTTTTTTTTTTTTT
>PVLC010014346.1:0-39517 GCA_004027655.1 Graphiurus murinus
AAAAAAAAAAAAACAAAAAACAAAAAAAGAAAAAAAAAAACTAGATATTGTTTTCCAATAAATAAATAAGTGAGCTGGGTGTGGTGGCACACGCTTGTAATCCCAGCATTTGGGAGGCTGAGACCAGAGGATCTGGGTTCGCAGCCAGCCTCAGCTACCTAGCGAGGCATTCTGCAACTTAGTGAGACCCTGTTTCAAAATAAAGAATAAAAAATAGTGCTGGGGGTATAGCTCGGAGGTAGAATGCCCCTGAGTTCAATCCCCAATATCGAATAAATAAATAAATAAATAAATAAATAAATAAATAAATAAATGATTATTCTTTTTCTTATTTTGTTAACATTCAACTGTATTAGCTCAAGCTACTCAACCTGACATGTTCTATCATCTGGCTATTTAAGTTCAAGAAAATGGTTGTGGAGCAATCAGACCCATCATTCATCAATTCATCAGTGTCCTCATTGAGTCAGGGAAAAAGCTCTGGGATAGAAGAAGGTATTTAGAGACACAGGAGCAGAAACAAAAATAGCACTATTTGTATATTTTTAGAACATTAAAAATAGGCCTATTATATCTGTTGATAAATGAACTTTTTCTTCATAAGAAATATTGACTATGTGTAGAAAAATAATATACTTTAAAGTTAGAATATCTTCAGAATCTTCCCATATGCTAAGAAATATTTAATCCTTTTCAAAAAAGTTTTTCCTTCACACTCTAAATCTCTCATCTTAATAGATTCATATCCCAACATCTGATTTCATTCCACTTCTAAACATTTACTTTCCATTTCTCGAATTCTGTCTAACCATTAATAGATTCAAATTCTGTTTCTCTCTTTTATACTCAAGCACAAACTCAAAGACCTCTATCTTAGAACAAATATTTTGCTGGATATAGTGCCATACACCTGTAGTCCCACCAATTGAAGAAGTTGGGGCCGGAGGATTGTTTGAGTTCAGAAGTTCAGGCCCTTCCTGCAAACAGAGTGAAGCCCTGTTTCAAGAAGAATGAGCAAAAGTAATATCAGGTGGAAATGCTGGTAGCCTATAAGGATATAATTATTGATCTAAAGGTGGGCACAGTGGAACAAGCCTATAATCCCATACTTGGGAGTCTGAGACAGGAAGATAACAGGTTTGAGGCCAGCATGGTAGCTTAGTGAGATCCTGTATCAAAGTAAAAATAAATAGCCAGGTATGGTGACGCACACTTGTTATCCCAGTACTTGGGAGGCTGAGACAGAAGGATCTGGGTTCACAGCCAGCCTCAGCTACTTAGTGAAGCCCTCTGCAACTTAGTGAGACCCTGTTTCAAAAATAATGAATAAAAAATAGGACTAGGGGTGTAGCTTGGAGGTAGAATGCCCCTGGGTTCAATCCCCAGTACCCATCACCCCCAACACACACACACACACACACACACACACACACACACACACACACACACACCACACACACACAAAGTTATTGATCTACAATGAGCTGATTCACAACATAAGATCAAAATACTGCTAAAATTCACTAGAAATAAGCTTTCATGTGTGACTTATTTTCCTCAAAAACTAAAAGAAAAGCAAAAACAAGATAAAAAAGAAAGAAAGAGAGAGGGAAAAAAGGAAAGAAGGGAGGAAGGAAGGAAGGAAGGAAGGAAGGAAGGAAGGAAGGAAGGAAGGAAGGAAGGGAAATATAAGAAATAATCACTGGTAAATTGTAGATTGTATTTTCCAAATACTTCCTATTCTCCTCTTACCCCAACCTCTGGAAATCACCATTTTTTATCATATAGTATCTGTCTTTTTGTGACTGGCATTAGCATAAGCATAATGTCCTCTAGCTTCATTTATATTGTAACATTCATCAGAATGTCATTCCTTTTTAAAACTGAGTATGCACATCTACTGCATACATAGGCCATATTTTATGTATCTACTGATTCATCAATAGACATTGGGTTGCCTCCACATTTTAGCTTTGTGAATAATGCTGCAATAAACACAAGTGTACAAATATTTCTTTGGCACTCTCCTATCAATTATTTTGGGCATATATTCAGAAGTGAATTCTAGATCATACAGTATTCTATTTTTTTTTAAATATTTTGTGGAACAACTATACTGTTTTTCATAGCAATTGTAACATTTTACATTCCTATCAGCCATGCATAAAAGATCCAATTTCTCCATATTCTTGTCACTACTTTTTATTTTCATTTTTCCATAGTAGCTATCACAAGAGCATGAAGTAGTATCTCCTTGTATGTAAGATTGGTTTGCATTTCCATAACGATTGGTGATGTTGAACACCTTTTATGTACTTACTGGCCATTTGTATATCTTTTTAAAGAAATGTCTGTTAAAGTCTTGTGCCCATTTTAAGTCAGATAATTTTGCTGTTGTTTTTAGAAATATCTATGTATTCTGTGTTGTAAGCCCTTATCAGCTGTAGGATTTGCAAATATTTTCTGCCATTCTGGAGTTTATTTTTTATTTTGTTCATGTTGCCATTTGCTGCACAATTTCTTTTAATTTTCATGAAATCTAACTTACCTATTTTATTGCAACTTATACCTCTATTGTCATATCCAAGATATTATTGTCAAATCCAATGTCATGAAGTTTTGATATATATTTTTCTAATAAGTAATTTTTTAAAATATTATATTAGGTAAGGGTTATTTTGCCTAGGGATATCCATATTTTCCCAGTATCGTTTGTTTAAAATATTATCCTTTTCTTTTTGTATGGTCTTGGCACCCTTGTCAAAAACCATTTGACCATAAACAAATGAGAGTTTATTTCTGGTATCTCTCTTCAATACCATTAGTTTATATGACTGTATTATGCTAATATCACACTATTTTTATTACTATAATTTGAATTGGGTTTCAAAATCAGAAATTGAGTTCTCTAGTTTTGTTTTATTTTTTCAAGAATTGATTATTTAAAGCCCCTGGAGATCCCATATACATTTTAGAATAGGTTGTTATATTCATGCAAAAAAAAGTCACTGAGGTTCTGAGAGGTCTTACTTTGAGTATGTAGATCACTTTGGGTGGAATTGGCAACTTAGCAATGTTCAGTCTTCTGATTCACAAACATGGAATGTGTTTCCACTTGCTTTTTTTAAATTTCATCAATGTTTTATAGTTTTCTTTGTACAAGTACTTCACAATCCCCATTAAGTTCAATCCCAAAAATATACTTTTTAAAAATATATTTAGTTGATGCATTGTAATTATGCATCATAGTGAGGGTCAAAGGGACACAAATAGGCATACACATAGCACTTGGTGTGTTTCCCTCCAGACCCCACCTCACTTCTCACTTTCTCCCACTCCATACACATTAGTCAGATTGGTAGTGATACCTTCATAGGACATAGCAGTACTTGAACTGTTTCTTTCTTCAGTTCTTCCTTTCCCCCTTCCCACTCCCTCCTCCAATCCCCTCTGCTATTCTACTGGTCTTTCTCTTTATTTATCTGAAGTCCCCATTTGTTTCCTCTTTTCTCTTGAGCTTCCACATATGATTAAAAGAATATCCAATTTTTTGACTTTCTGACATTGTCAGATTTACAGCTGAGTAAAATTTTATCACATGTATATACCACATTTCTTTACCAATTCATATGTTGACATATACCCAAGTTTGTTCTACAATTTGGCTATTGTGAATTGTGCTGCTATAAGCATGGATGTGCATGTGTCACTAAAATATTCTGACTTTAATTCTCTTGGAAAGATACCAAACAATCGTATGGCTGGGTCATATGGTGATTCCTTTCCTAGTCTTTTGAGAACTTCAATTCTTATCTCAATACTGATTATACTAATTTACAATCCCACCAACGTATCAGAGTTTCTATTTCTCCATATCTTTTCCAGAATTTATTATTGCTTATATTATTAATGACTACCATTTTAACAACTTAGATGGGATCTCAGTGTTGCTTTAATTTTAATTTCCCTGATTAATAATGATGTTGAGCATATTTTCATATATTTATTGTATTTTTTTTATTTTGACAAATGTCTATTCAGTTCAATTGTCCATTTTTAGCGTTAATTTTTTAAGTTCTTTGTATATTTTAGATATTAATCCTCTATCAAAGGAATAGCTAGCAAAGATTTTCTACCATTTTGTAGGTTCTCTCTTCAAACTCTTATTTCTGCTGTACAGAAGCCTTTTAGTTTGATGCCATCCAATTTATTGATTCTTGGTTTTATTTCCTGAGCTTTAGGGGTCTTATTGAGGAAGTCTCTACCAGTGCCTATATGGTGCAGAGTTAGTTCCATGCTTTCTTGCACACTTTTGGTATTATTGTAAATTGCACTATTTTTGATACTTCCTTTCAAGATTGCTCATTGTTAGTGTATAGAAATGCAACTAATGTATGTGTGAAATCTTTAGAGTGTATTTCACATAAGATCAGATTATCTGTAAACAAATTAATAATAACATTACTTTTTTCTAATTTGGATGTCTTTTATTTCTTTTTACTTCCCATTGCCCTAACTAGAATTTCTAATACAATACTGAATAGAAGTGAGAAAAGAAGGCATCCTTGCCTTGTTCCTTATCTTAGACGAAAAACTTTCAGTCCTTCACTATTGAATATGGTATTTATGGTGGATTTTTATATGGATTTTATTATGAACAAATAGTTTACTACTCTTCCTAGCTTTGTTAGTGTTTTTGTCATGAATTGTTCCTGAATTTTGTCAAATGCTTCTTCGGCATCAGTTGAGATGATCATGCATATTATTTTATTATTCAGTAATGTTAATCCTTCATTCTGTTACAGTGATTAATTTTCATATGTTTAATCATTCCCAATTTCCAGCAATAAATCTCACTTGTTCATGGTATATAATCCATTTAATATGCTGCTCAATTTTGTTTGCTAATATTTTGTTGAGGATATTCCATCAAAATTCATAAAGCACATTGGTCCATAGTTTTCCTTTATTGTATTGTCTTTGCCTGGTTGTGATATCAGTATAATGCTGGCCTCATAGAATTATTTAAGAAGTGTTCCTTCCTTTTCAGATTTTTAGAAGGTTTGAGAAAAAAAACTTTCGTGAAAAACATTTGGTAGAATTGGTTAGTGAAGTCATCAGGTCTAGAGCTTTTCTCTTTTTGGAAGATTTATTATTATTAATTCAACCTCCTTACTAGTTATATGACTCTGATTTTATATTTCTTGATGATTTAGTCTTAGTGGATTTTCTCTAAGAATTTGTCCATTTCATCTAGGTTATCTAATTTGTTGTCCTACAATTGTACAAAATACTCTTTTAAAATCTTTTTTATTTCCACAGAATTGATAATAGTGCCCCCATTTTGTTTCTGGCTTTTGTGAAATGTCTCCTCTCTTTTTTTACTATTCCATCTAGTTAAATGTTTGTTGGTTCGGTTTGTCTTTTCAAGAACCAACTTTTCATTTCACTGATTTTTTTCTATAGTTTTCCATTTCATTTATTTCTATTTTGATCTGTATTATTTCCTTCCTTTTGATAGCTTTTGGTTCAGCTTCTTCTTCCTCTAGTTTCTTAAGTTGCAACATTAAGTCATTGATCTTAGATCTTTCCTTATTTTTAATACAAACACTCATCATATTTTTTGTTGTTGAATAAAATATTCTATATATGCCTGTTGTGTCTAATTGGTTGACTGTGTTATTTAGGTTTTCTATTTTCCTATTTATCTCTTATCTGGTTGTTTTATCCACTATTGAGAGTAGAGGAGTGAAGTATTAATGTCTTTAAGTATTATTATCAAATTATCTATTTCTCTCTTCAGTTCTATCTTTTTTTGCTTCATATATTTCAATGGTATGCTATTATGTATATATATATAATAATTTATAATTATAAATGATAATAGTGTCCCTATTTTGTTTCTGGTTTTCGAGATATTATAATTTACAATTAACATATATTCCTTCTGTATTGAACATTGTATTGATATATAGGATACTTGTCTCCTGTGAACTTTTTTGATTTAAAAATCCATTTTGTAAGATATTAGTATAGCCACCTCTGCTTATTTTTGGCTTCTTATTTGCATGAATTATCTTTTTTATTTTTCTGGTACTGGGGATTGAGCCCAGGGGCATTCTACCTCCATGCTATAACACCAGCCTTACTTTATTTTTATTTTGAAACAGGGTCTCACTAGATTGATGGGCATCTCACTACTTACTGAGGCTGTCCTTGAACTTGTGATCCTCCTGTCTCAGCCTCCCAAGTACTGGGATTACAAGTGTGTGCCACCATGCCCGGCTTTGAATTATCTTTTTCTATACTTTCAATTTCTTTAATCTTTCAACCTAAAGTGTCTCTCGTGTAGAAAGCAAATAGTTGAATGATGTCTTTTGAAATCATCTCTGCTACTCTGTGTAATTATCAATCTACATTAATGATTGTAGAGTTTAACTCATTTACATTTATAAAAATTACCAATGAGGAGGGATTTGCTAGTCTCATTTTGATATTTATTTATACCTTATAAGTTTTTTGTTAATCATTTATTGTATTATTGTCTTTTTGTTTATCTTTTTAATTAAATATTTAAATCTCTTTCTCACTTCCTTTTGTATATATTCTATAGTGTGTGTGTGTGTGTGTGTGTGTGTGTGTGTGTGTGTTTGTGTTTTATCACAGGATTACATTTAAGATCCTAAATTTATAACACTCTAATTTGAACATTTGGAGCCATATATAAGGTTTTTGGTCCATAAGTATTTCATTACTTCATATTAATAGATTTATTAGCATTAAATTTATTAGCTCACTGCCTTCCAGTATGCCAAGTTTCTCATAAGGAATCTGCTAATAGTCTTCTACAGGTTCCCTTGTATAGACCAAGTCACTTCTCTCTTAACTGGTTTCAAGATTCTCTTTGTATCTTTTGAATTTTTGATTAAAAGGTATCTTTGTGTGGATATCTTTGATTTGTCTTGCTTTGAGTTTGATATAATTTGGATATCTCAGGGACATCTGAAAGATTCATGTGTCAAAAGCTTGATCCCCAAGGTGGTATTATTAGATGATGTGTATGTTTAGGAGTTGGGCCCTTATTTGAATTTGTTAGGTCATTTGGGACATACCCTTAAAGGGAATTGTAAGAAACTGGTCTCTTCTTCTCCCTCTCCACTTATGTTTGTGATATAAGTGTTTTTGTTCTACCAATGCTCCAGCCATGATATGCTGCCTGCGTCAGATAGATGCCCAAAGCAATTTGGCTGCCTAGACTTGACTGGAACCTCCAGAACTATGTGCCAAAAATAAACCTTTTGTCTCTATAAGTCAATTGCCTTAGATATTTTACTGTATAAATACAAATCTGACTAATACAGAGTTCATCTAACTTCTTGGATCTTTATGTTCATAGTTTTTCATCAAATTTGGGGTGCATTCAGACATTATTATTTCCGTAAGTATTCTCTCTGCCCCTTTTTTTTAATCTCTCTGATCCTTTGAAGATTCTCATAATGCATATGTTGGTTCTCTTGATGGTATCCATAGATCTCTTAGGGATTGTCAATTTTTCATTTTCATACAGATCTCTTAGGCATTGTCCATTTTTTCATTTTTTTCTTCTGCTTTCCATACTCAATAGTTTTTATTGTCCTGTCTTCAAGTTCACTGATTCTTTTTTTCTGCCTACTAAAATCCACCTTATAATATCTGTAGTGAATTTTTTTTCATTTCAGTTATTGTACCTCTTTAGTTCCAGAATTTATTTTTGTTTCTTTTTAGATTTTCTATCTCTGAATAGTTTTTTAATTCACACATCATTTTCTTGACTTCATATCTTCCTTCAGTTCTTTGTGCATCTTTAAGACAGTTCTTTAAAGTCTTTGTCTAGTAACTTTTGCTATCAATTTTGTTTTGCTTTTCAGTGACAGTTTCTCTTGATTTTTTTTCCTTTAAATACAGTACACTTTTGCTGTTCTTCATATTGCTTGTAATTTTTCAGTGAAAGCTGAACATTTGAATTTAGTATTGTGGTAATGTTGGAAATCAGATCTTCCCCTTCTCCAAACTTCCCTGGGATTATTGTTGTTGTTGTCATTGCAGGATGTCTCTGGGTCAATAATCAGCCTGAGATGTAAACTTAAAGTCCTATCAAAACTTTCCTGAATCTGCACTTTTCCTGGACATGTGCAATCAATTTCTTATTTTTTCTCACATATTTTGTAGCTTTTTAATGTCTTCAGCTTTCATATCCAGTTCCTAAGAGGGTTAAAAAAGAGAAAAGTGAGAGAATACCAGCCCTTGAAATCTACCAGCAGACCCTTCAGGCAGAGGAAAAGGGGACCACAACAATGAGAAGAGATGCAGGAACAATGGCCACCTGCCTCATTGTCTGTACCTCTGTCATCAGAAGCAGCAATCAGCAATCATTGAATAGTTACCCTGATATTTAGAGGACAGAGATATTTTTAGCCTACCAGTACAAATTTCTCCAAAAATTCATGTGCAGTTGCCTTTCATGAGGCTGAAAGGAGAGCGATGGGTATCTACTAGAGTGCCAGTAACTGAAATTGTCCAAAATTAACTACAATTTACCACCCAGAACTTCCTCTAAAAGTTGCAAGATTTCAATGACTCCAGAGGTCCAAAACCATTACATTAGGCAGGTTCTGACAGTGTATTTTTTGTCTGGGTGGGTAGGCATATTCCTGGTGCTTCCTACTCCTCCATTTTTCCAGAATCCACCTTCCCTATGCCACTAAGTTCTGCCATTTTTTTTAAATGTAGTAATAGTAAATAGAAAAACCGCCAGCATTCTTAACAAAATGGAAAACTTGTCTTGTCTTATTAAAAGAAAGAAACTTTGGAGGATATATGTTTAAAATATTAGGTAGGAATAGACCTGGACACACATATCCTTCATTGCAAGTTCTAATGTGGAATTTATACCCTTACTACAGGTGAAATTCTGTGGCAATGCAACTTAAAAGACTCAGGTGGTCACCTTTTCCCATTCTTGGACTTTTTGTCTGGTTCATAGTTGGAAATGTTTAAAATTGCAATAGATTCTTTCTCCTCATGTTTAATTGAACATTCTCTTTCCTGTGCTTAAAGGTGTTTTAACACTAAGCTACTAGACTCACAACTTGTCAACCTTGACCCTGCCATCACCTACTAAGCATTTTTGCTCAGATTCATTTATTTCTCTTACCATTGAATTTCTTCACCTTTTGGTTTCATACATTTGATGAGAATTAATAATTTATTCATTTGGAGGAAATTGATAAGTTTATTATTTAGCAAATTCATTTCAGAATGCCTTAGGCTCATCTGTCAACACTTCCCTGTAGTTCATGAAAAAAAAAAAGTAGTAAGGCTTTTATACAAATAACTTACTAGGTCAATCCTTTGAAGAGAAACCAAATTGGTTAAGGCTCACCTAGCAAGACTGAAAGCTTGATGTGACAGATATTGAGAAAATTTCTGTGTGTCATATACAAAATTGTCATGCAGTTGCATGAGTGAGACATGTATTTAATCAAGGTTAAAGCACCCATTTGGGAGGCTAAGTCTGGAGGACCTGACCTCGCAGCCAGCCTCAGCTGCTTAGTGATGTCCTCCGCAACTTAGGGAGACCCTGTTTCAAAATAAAGAATAAAAAATAGGACTGGGGCTATAGCTCAGAGGTAGAACGCCCCCAGGTTCCATCCCCAGTACTACACACATGGCGCCTCCAAATCTGTTTTGGTGATGAGATTTAATACTTTAAAAAAAATGTAGATTGCAGCTAATACAATTGCTATCTGCCTACATTTATAACTCCTGCCATGCCATTTATGGATAAAATAATGAATTTCACAGAGGATTAACTTAATGTTCTCAACAGAATTTTATATATCTATTTGTTCTTCAATTATTCAATATGGCTAGATAAAGGAGGGGTGGAAAAAAAAAACTTTAAAAAGCGGGTGCTATTCTATCACTTGAGTTGGACCTAACACAGCAAAGAAATACTCTTCTTCCAGGTTTCTCAAATGGAACACTTTTTTACTGATCATCAGTCTTTTCTTTTTCTAGGAAGGCATCGGTAATGAAATACTGCTGCTTACATTGAGGATGAATGTGTTAAAAAGCTGATAGGATCAAATAGCAATTTTCAATTTGTTGGGTTAAAACTCTGATATTAATTTAAGTCACTATCACATAAATAATTGCCAAAAATAATAGAAAATGAAAATATGTAACAATGATAACCTCTTTGTGTCTTGAAAGTACCAGCAGCTACTTTATAGCCTGGGAGATATGATATATATATATATTTGTTGGTTTGGTTTAATTTTGTTGTTTTCATATATATGCTTGTTTATAAAATGAAGCAAAGACCACAAAAGTCTGTTATCCATCTGAGAGAAATTGTATAAAAACAGAAAAAGCTTCTCCACAGGGACTATGTTTTTTTGCAGTAGTGGGGATTGAACTCAGGGGCATTCTACCTCCGAGCTATACCCCCAGGCCTATTTTTTATTCTTTATTTTGAAACCGGGTCTCACTAAGTTGCAGAGTGCCTCACTAGGTAGCTGAGGCTGGCCATGAACCCGGATCCTCCAGTCTCAGCCTCTCAAATGCTGGAATTACAAGCATGCGCCACCATGCCCAGCCACAGGGACTATTGATAACCCTTTTTCTAATCAACTTTGGGATGTTTCTTTCAGATAGTTGTAGAGCTAAGACAGTAGAACAAAGCCTACAAGATTATGTCTGCCTCTTTTGTCTTCTTAAAAAATAAATCATTATAAGCTTCTCATCTCCAAAAACATTCCTTTTTGATCATTTGTGATTGTTCTCTTCTGTCATAGCACAACCATATACATAAGAGACTCTGACTATAGTGAAATTACTAGAATATTTTCATTCAATTATGAACAAATGAGCTGGGCGTGGTGGCGCACGCTTGTAATCCCAGCATTTGGGAGGCTAAGACTGGAGGATCCGAGTTCGCAGCCAGCCTCACCTACCTAGTGAGGCCCTCCGCAACTTAGTGAGACCCTGTTTCAAAGTAAAGAATAAAAAATAGGGCTGGGGGTATAGCTGGAAGGTAGAATGCCCCTGAGTTCAATCCCCAGGACTGCAAAAAAAAAAAAAAAATTATAAGTGGCTAGAAATACATGCTAGTGCTCCTACGAAATGTGTTTGTGGGTTTCATTTGTTTTTTGTTTATTTGGTTGGTTGGTTGGTTGGTTTAGTTTGGTTTTATTGTTTAAACTAGGCTTTCCTGATTTGGAGTTGTGCTTCATTTTCTAGCCCATGGTAGAAATCTCGAAAGTGTATTTACTAGGCAATTAATTTCAAGTTTTCTAGTCATTGTGATAGGATTTTTGAAATGGCTATAATTTTCTTTCTTCTTCTTTATGCACAACTACAAAATATCCTCTACCCAATCAACATTTAAATCTGATCTATGATGTGTGACCGAATCTATCAGTGAAGTTATCTGTTCTTGCAAGAAATAAGTGCATGCAGATTTGGAAGGTAATTAGTTTGTACTCTTCAGTCACTTCAGTCATAGTTGCTTATCTTTTAAAGAACTCGGGGGGCATTATTCTCAAATCATTCAAGGGGCAAGTCTTTTTAACTCCTTCTGCTTTCATGGAAATAGCCACCACTTGTATCATTGTATTTTTTTTTTCTTGGCACCTGCCAAATGTCAGATACTGCTATAGATGCCAAACATATTGTCTGCTTAATTATGAGGATGATATTTGCTGCTTTACATATGAAGAATCAAAATGAGAATGGCAGACTTACCAGTATTAGACAAGTTTGAACTCACTGTGCCATTTTGAACCTGTATTATGATTGGGAAAGTCATTGTCTTTGAATATAAATGTAATAAAACATAAACATATTTGGCTTGAGGGTATCACAAAGAAAAAATCAAATGAAAGAAAAACCAAATGTCAAAGCAAAAGCAAACAAACAAGAAAGAGGTAACCAAACTTTAAAGACTTTTTTTAAGCACCTAAACTATTATAAAATTGACTTAGCTGGGTGTGGTGGTACACACTTATAATCCCCGTACTTGGGAGGCTGAGACAGAGGATTACAGGTTCACGGCCAGCCTCAGCTAGTTAGTGAGGCCGTCTACAACTTTGTGAGAGCCTGTTTCAAAATAAAGAATAAAAAAAATAGGGCTGGGGGTGTATCTTGGAGGGAGAATGCCCCTGGATTCAATCCCCAATACAGCAAAAAAAATGATTTAGTTAAGTTAACCAGATGAACTTTATCTTATGATTTTCCCCTTAAGTTTTAATAAAGTAGTTATTTTAATTGATTGATATAATGAGGCTTTTAACTAACCAAGGAAAAATTTTTATGTGTATTTTTATAATTTTCATCCTCATTTTAAAGCTTTGTAGAAATTATGACTCAATCTGTAGTTAAGAGTTTTGCTCATTTCACATCACATCTTTGTCTTATTGAGGAAAATCTAAGTACTAACTGAATTGAGGCTGATTTGAAGTCATTGTGTCTCTTGGCATCTTTCCTTTTTAAATAAAGTTCTTTTTTTTGTTGTTTTTTGTTTTCCACTAACACCTTTAAGTCAAGACATTTAGTTGGCACTAATCAAAAAAAATATTTAAAAAGAACACTATGCAGTAATACAAGGGAATTTTTAATTCTCAGCTATGAAAAGGCAATGTGCATATCCAGTCTTTAAGGATTAGTGGAAGACATTAGTCCAGATGTAAAATGCTCCTTCGTAAGATTTTAAAGCCTTCATCTGGCCCTGGGTATAAGGAATCTTTGAAGCTTCTTTTGAGCAGAAGTATACTCAATAAAACATCGCCTCAGTTTGTTTGTCCATAAAGGAAACCTTTTGTGATTAGAACTTTTCTAACCTTCCATTTAGCCAGGTCTCCGTGATGCCTTGTGTCCAAAATAAAGAGCTATGTATCAATGTGTAATACATAGCTCACACTGCCAAACAGCTCTGCCTTTTCATCTTCCGTGCTCAGCTGATCACAGTAATCCAAGGAGAACATTATTTTGTGATTAGGCTCTCCTTTTCTTCTGAACACTTCAAAGTAAAGCTATCATTAAATCTGAGTGGCAGTCATTATTTGCCCACAACTCAAGTGAGAATCTAGATTGTGACTGTCTAAGTGGCAGAGGACTTGGCCACTGACTGATTTCTATACCTGAGTTCTGAACCTATCTATGGTCGTGAGGACTATGGGGATGGACTTTACACTAGGGAAGTTCATTAGGAGATAGTTGTTCTTTAAAGGTAACGGGGATTTGTTAACTCAAAAATACTCAAACATACATTCGTTGAATGGCTACCATGTGAAATGGAAGCCCTGAGCCCTGTCACTATCTGGGAAATGTTTTGGGAAAGTATTTTTATAGGACATGAGAAGCCCACAGTCATTAACAAGTTCTTAACAACTAAAACTCCAATGGAAAAAAAAGTGGTTTCATGCTAAAGTTTTCCAACTGGAACTAAATGCTGCAAAAGGCTTGGAAGTTAAGGACACAGATAATTCCATATCCAACACTCAGGTATAGAAATTTAATTAGAAAAGAATTTACTAGAAACATGATACATCCTAGTTTGAAGTGTCTCAAAAGGAAATATTCCCAATTTCCTATGGCGGCCCAAATTGATGGCTTGTTATAAGCTGCTATTCTTCTGTTTCCTCTACTTTTAGAGAGAACAGTTTCCTTTCTCTTCTTGAACTTTTCACCTGCTGTCATTTCCCCCTTGCGCAATACTTATTCTAGTTCATAATCATTCCCATGTAACTGTGGTTTCAAAGTTGATACCTAAACAATTTTTCGAGAGTTGACTAAATCCCTTACCTCCTTTAGAAGGCAAGTAGATGATTAATTTAAGCTCACTAGAATATCTTTAATTTATATCACATACAAATTGAAAGTACATTTCATAAGGCTGAGAAAGTCATACTGAGTCTCTCTTTAGTTATCATCTCTCTAGTTTATTTCCTTATTAAAATCTGTTACCAAGATTCTCTGCCACTTTGATCATCATCCGCTTTCCTTTGTCATATTATAAAATATAGCTTTTTGCTTAGTTTTTTTTTATTTGTATATCAAAGAATTTTTCACCTGCTTACCTTTGACACATTGCACTTCATCTCTTGTGTAGACTTTCCTGATCGAGAGAGCTTGTTTTTTTTTTTTCTTTTTTTAGATGGCCCATTTAAAAATGATATGACATGATCAGCAAAGGTGGCCTTGAGTGAAGAAAGTGGGCTTATGCAGTTCATGTGCATGTCCTTCGATTCAGGGTAAATTAATTTTTAATCTGTTAATTAAATCACTAGAGCTCCTTAAGGGCAGAGACACATCTGTTTCTTTTTCTCTCTCCTCCCACCCTTTCCTCCTTCTTTCTCTCTCTGTCTTTATCTCTCTTTTCCATGGTACCCAGTAGAGTGCTAAATATACTGTAATTGCATGGAAAAAAGGGCACTGGCATACTTTGAAGAAATAGTAATAGTAATATAATAATAAAACCTTCCATTCTCTTTCCCAGTTTTCTAATCTAAACCCTGTATCTTTCTATCAATCATTCTTATGACTCCCCTCAGCTCCCTTGATTTCAATTGTATTCTTCCCCTAAGAAAATGAACAAACCAATGTCAATTTTCAGGTGGCAATCTCATGCATTTCCATGACTTTATTTACTATGTATGCAGGTGACAGCCAGCTCATTCCATCAATCACAAAAGGAAATTCCCATGAGTCTCCAAGATGCCTCAATTTATTATTCCTGCACTATTCCTTTTGAGAGATTTATCAATGAAAGGGTTTCTTCGAGAAACCTAACAATCCTTGCATTGAGGTTTACTCAATCATTCAGACAGTCTAAGGAATCACATTTGTGAAGTTTCTCGATGTATTGAATAATGCAAAGAGAGGAATAAAATCCAACCTGAACTTGCACTAGTGGCAATGTCAGAGGTTAAATGCACAGGCTTTGGATTCAGTCTGGTTCAAATCACAGCCCTGAGGATGGATTGTGCAATGAGGGCCAGTTTCTGAATCTTAGTTTCCCTGCACATAAAAAGAAAAAAAAAAAAAAAAAAAAAAAAAAACCTGATGCACAGGACTACTGAGAAAAATCAAATGAGATAATATTTTTAAGTATGAAACCTAGTAGCCAGGCATGGTGGTGCATACTTGGGAGGCTGAGACAGGAGGATTGCTGGTTTAAGGATAACCTTAGCAACTTAGTGAGGCCCTCTGCAATTTAGTGAGACTCTGTTTTAGAATAAAGAATAAAATAGGGCTGGGGTTATAGCTCAGAGGTCAAATGCCCCTGGGTTCAATCAATCCCCAATACCATTAAAAAAAAAGAAAGAAAAAAGAAACCTAGTGAGATTTCTAGGTTAGGCTTCTAAGACTATAACTATAGTTATTCTTAAAAGCTGCAGAATGGTCAGCCTCATTAGGACAAAGTCTGATATTCTTGTTCCAGATATACTTTTAGCTAAATCTCACCTTCCAAAATCTTTCTAGTGCACATGGTAAGAGAGCACATCTTATCAGACTTCAGCAGTCCTATTTGTCACATGCAGCATTACGAAGAGAGAAGAGGGTGTTCCCGTTGCACTTTGAATGCCACAGGATTAAAAAAAGAAATGGATAGCTTGAATCATAGCCTATATTTTAATTAGGACAAAAGCCAAAGGAGTACTTGATTTTAAGTTCAACTTGAAAATTTCAATTTATTTCTTAGTTCAGTGCAATAGTAATATTAATAGCTAATATTAACTGAGTGATTTCTCTGTGCCAGGGAACCTAGCACAAATATTTCTTAATTTAGGGAAGTGTTCAGTAAGGTCTCCTGGGACAATAATTCTCAGAGAGGCAGTAATTATCATGCTTTCTCTTAAAATGAATCAGATTTCAAATCAAGTCCTCTTTTGACTTTGGATATGCCAACATCTGGCAGCTACTTTGACATCAGTGTCTCACCAGGCCATTTATAACTCCCTGATTTTCCCTTTGCTCTGAAAGCTGCATTTTCATGAGTTCTTTGCCAATGTGCAAAACTTTAAAGTTTAATGGATTTTCATAGTCAGATGAGAATTTTTGGGAAGCAGCTGGGTTATCATGGTGGTCACCATCATCATCACTAGGACATTCCTTATGGTCTAGCTTTTACCTATGCGATGACAGTGCAGAAGAAATAAAGGTCTTATTTCAGATCTTGATAATGTGGTTGATCTGGATGCCAGAATTTTAGAGTAATATCCGAACCACCAAACATTAACTGGGATTCATTGTTCATCATACAGGTGACAATCATGGTAAATGTCAAGACAAGGAAGATCTTAAAAGCAAAAAATAAAAAACAGACAGGATGCATAGCTCATCCAATTGGACTTTGTTCTCCAGAAGGATTGTAAATCAGATTATAATTAGGTGACCTATGCTCTTCACAAATTCCCAAGAAGTTCTCTAGCCCTGGGTGGTATTGTTTATAGCCCTACGTGATTGCATATCAAATTCCTTTACAACAGAAGCAATCTTTGCATGACAAAAAGGTTCAAATGAAGACCCACCCACAAGTCTCAAACTACTCAATTTGATGAAATTTCAAGGCAGCACCAATGGAAGAATAGAATGCAAACTTAGAATTAACAAAATTTAACTCTCTCACCTTTATTGTTTTTCAAATAATAATCTTTCAAATAAAAACTAATCAAAGTATTACAGGATGACTGTATCAGCTTCCTCTTTAATAATATTATTTCTATTCAGTGATATGATAGAAATCTTCTATTAATACTTTTAACATAAAACTTAAATATAATACTCAACTGAAAAAGCTTCTAGGACTCTTGTGCTAGAAATAAAGCTAAATCATCAGCAAGTGTGGGGAATTTCCACGCTCCCCTCCTCCTCAAGAGGGAGGCAGAGGGTCCCAGCCAGACCCAAGATGGAGTCTGCGGGTAGTAGGAGACAGCGCATGATCGTACCTTAAAAGGACTTGTTTACAGCTGCTGCTGTAAACTTTTAAAAATGATTGGATCCTGTCATTTCCCTTTTGTGAAAAGTCCCCTCCCCCTGCTACATCAAAGAATCCCCTCTGAGGACAATAAACTAGGAAGTGCCAGGATACTCTCCTCCGGCTGTGTCCTTGTGGTAATCAGGTCAAGCATCCGCTCATCCCTAGGGACCCTGTGGGGAACCCCTCGAGGCGAGGCCATGAGCCTCAGGGCAGTCGGAGCTGGGAGTGTGAGATGCTGTGGAACTACACTACTGAACTACGTGGGCCTACCTGGGCTAGTGTCAGGGGACCGGGTATCCTAGGCTGTGAGAGCAAGATACTCTTTCTAAGTGACCCAAATTTAACTTTCCAAACTTCTACAATTTCAACTTACCCCCAAATATGTACCTAAACCACAACCAGATAGGTCTATTGACATTGCTCTAAAGTGGAATGTACTTTTACTTCTGTGTTTCTTTTGCTTAAAATAGGTCACACTCCTCTGCATGAACTACTCCAAATTATCCTTCAAATGCCAGCCCTACAACACCTACCACAGCTGGTTGCTCCCTCCTCTCTCTGCCTACAGTGAAGCTATCAGAGCGACTGTCTCCTTATGCTGGCCTTTGACCGCATCACGGTGACAGATTTTATTTCATCTTTGTATTTACAGCACTAAAAATGAATTTTTAAGCCAGTGTGGTGGCACACACCTGTAATCTATTACTTGGGAGTCTAAGACAGGGAAGTCACAGGTTCAAGACCAGCTTCAACAACTTAGCGAGGACCCAGAAACATAGCGAGACCCTGTTTTAAAATAAAAATAAAATAGTGCTAAGGGTATAGCTCAGAGGTAGAATGCCCCTGGGTTCAATCCTCAGTACTACACATGCATACACATGCACACACAAACACATGTAACTTCTCAAAATCAGTGGACAGTAAGTAATACTTTTTATGAATGAATTATTTCTAAGACCACTGTGTACATCTGCACAGATTACACATTCTGTCATTCTTGGGGCCACAATTCAGATAGAAAATGGTGTGAATAGAAGCTTTGTCATTGTGAAGATCACAATCATGAACAGCCATATGTGGTAGGCTATAAATCATTCATGTAAATATGTTCATATTTCCTCATGCTAAATTAAAATTCTTTTTGCTGCTCTTGCCCTTCTCCATCAATTGTAGAATCCTGATAAGTCAGGAAAAGCTAGTTCTTGCTGCAGTAACAAATAATCCCAAAGCCTCAGTAATTTGACCTAAAAATTAATTTTTCACACTCCATGGCAGAAGAAGTTGACTCAACACCGTCCATCAGGGAACAAGATTGACAAAGGTTTTAACTTGACACATGAATCTCTGATTACTAGGGCATTAAATCAGAAGGCTACAGACAATGTACAATTTCTTAGAGCTTCTGTTTGGATGTGGCACACAACATTACCAACCCTATCTCACTAGACAAAGAAAATCACATGGCCATACCTAACTTTGAAAAATCAAAGAAAATTCAATCCTACTATGTGCTATAAAGAAAGCGAAATGTTTATAAGCATCCTAATCTATAGGCACAATCAGCTCTTTTACTATCTGGCAATTTGTTCTTTTCTTATTCCATTTAACTAGTTTAACTTCTTACCTCATCCTCAGACTACTGCAATAGCCCACTTAGGCTCCCTGCTTTCTTTTTCTTCCTCCATTTTCCCCTCAACCCTTCTCCTTATCACTGATGGATAATCAATCATTCTAAAGTACGGCACATTGTCACTTCTCTAAAGAAGAGATTTTAACTAAAAACCTTTAGTGATGCTCCACCTGCTTAACAAATCAGGTCCTAGTTTTATTCTTCATCAAAGCCCTCATCTTTCTTTCATTCATTCCACAAACAATTTTTAGTGACTAAATGAGGATCTGACACTACAAGAGACAATGAAGGAACAAAATAAAATACTGTAGCTCCTCAACAAAAGAGAGGTCCCAGTCTAGTGAGCTAGCCACAAAGAGAAAATGAAGCAATTCAGTGAAATAAGTGGGATGCTAAGGTGGCATTCAAGAGATGTTTAAGGTGGTTCTGGGGTTTTCAATACATGTTTTCCAAGCAAATGTAGTTGGGAATGGGAGAAGGGATGGATCAGGGCTTTCCTGCAGAGGAAATAACATGGATAAAAATGGAGGCATAAAATTTTGGTGTGTTTCAAGAAATATAAAATATTCTGTAAGCTGAAATAGAAGAGGAGCTCAATGGTTGGAGGGGAGGAAAATACATCCAGATGAGAGATTGAGGCATGGGGAGGAAATGAGGAGGTACAAATGTTAATATTAAGAAGTCTGGCTTTTTATCCTTTGGGAACTGTGTAATTATGGAATGGTTTTAAGCAGGAAATGAGCCTTAGGAAAGACCCCTCTAGTGTTAATTTGGGAACAGAGCTGGAAGATCAGAGAAACCATTGGGGACCGTTACTGTGATACTATATGATGGTTAAAGTAACAACTTGGCCAGGCCATGGTGTTCCCAGACCTATGGTCAAATATTATTTTAGAAAAATTATTATTCTGTAAAAATCTTCTGAATGAAATTAATATTTAAACTGATGGACTTTGAGTAAAGAAGTTTCTTCCTTCTACTTTTTTTTTTTTTTTTTTTTTTTTTTTTTTTTTTTTTTTTTTTTTTTATGATGGATTGAGCCCAGGAGCATTCTACCTCCAAGCTACATCCTCACCCCTATTTTATTTTTCATTTTCAAACAGGGTCTCACTAAGTTGCTGAGGGTCTTGCTAAATAGCTAAGGCTGGCCTCAAACCTAGGTTCATCCTCTCTTAACCTCTCAAGTACTAGGATTACAAGCATGTACTAAAGTTTTCTCTTTCTAGTGGGAGTGGACCTCATTCAGTCAGCTGAAAAGCTGAGTGGAACAAAATGACTGGCCTGCCTTGAATTTCAGAAGACTTTTAACCTCATCTGTAATATTGGCTTTTCCTGTTTCTTCAGGAAACTGTATTCACACTCAAACTGAAGCATCAGCTCTCCTGGGTCACTACCCTGCAAATTAATTGCACAAGTCAGTTCTTCATAATACACTTCTCTATCTATGTACACACACACACACACACACACTCTATTCTGTTTCTCTGGTGTACTTTAACTACAGAGATTTTGATAATGAGAGTGGTTCTAGAGGCACAGAACCTTAAAGATGAATATTCTGAATTGGTTCTGTGGTAATGAAATTGGCTCTCTTATTTAATTATATTTAAAGACACTAATAACTATTTTCAATAACAAAGAGAACACTAATAGTCCATACGTGGACTAGTGAAAGCAACACAGAAAATATTGCCAATAGACACTCCTAATTAAACACTTTTAAGAAGCAAACGTCAGGGCGACCATGTATTTGATAATTTTGAACATTTTTGTCAAATTAATAAACCTGATGAGATTAGCTGGTTGCTTCTAAGGTCATTGGATAGAGAAATTAGAGAATAAATTCAGGAATTTGAATTTTCAGTTCAAGCAGGGCATAATGAACTGAAATTTTCTGTATTTGCCCTGAAAGAGATCTTAATCTCTTATAGCTGCAGGGCTGAGATTGCAGCAAACTAAACCCAGAATCTCATCCTGCAAATTGCTGAATTACTATGCAAATTGAATTCCCAACCTTGCCTGAGCATCTTGAAGAACTCTGTAGCCATTCTACTCTGTTGACCAGATCTTACAGAGGAACCTTCTACTACCCAATTGGGAAACCTAAATGCAGTGGGAATGATTGGACCCCAGAGTGGGAGGTACCAAGTGTCAACATTCAGTTGCCAAATGCAAGGTGGGCATGGTTACTAAAATGAAGAAGAGTCAAAATTGCAATCAGAACAGTCTGACTTGCATAAAGCTTTAGTGCTGACTATTGATCATAGTATTCTTAGATAGAAGCCTTCTAAATTGTTATGTGATCTGTATAAGGACAAGTATTCTTGGTCAAATGAAAAAAGTCTAACCTGAATTTTAAGAAAAGTCATCACTCCTAAGTCAATTCTCAGTCTTGTGTCAGTTTACAGACTCTGAACCAAAAGAATGTGAGGCTAAGTCTTCTTGAAGGGCCTTGGTACACTGGCAAAAATGTACACTGTTAATCTTTCTTCCACCTTTCTCCAAAGTAACAAAGTCTTTTCTCAGAGTAACTGCACTGGAAAAAAGGAAATAATCAGACCTTTCAGTCATTACTGGACACTGGCTCAAAACTAACACTAATTCCAGGAGATCCAGCTATCACTGTGGCCCACCCTTCAGGGTAGGGGCTAATGGAGGTGAAGTGATCAATGGAATTTTAGTCCAGGTCTGTCTCATAGCCAGTGGACCTGAAAAGGAGACATGGGTGGAAATGATAGCTACACTCCATGTGTGACATACTGGCATTTAGAAAAGCAAATGTGGTTCTTAATAGCTTCCAACTGCAAATTTTGGAAATTTTTACTGGAGAAAGAACTACCTGAGCTGCATTTCATTTTTCTATTCCCTGAAATTCTAGTAAAATGTTGGACCCTTTGCAATTCATATATGTTTATTGAATGGAAGAAGGAATCAATCAATGAGTTAGAAGCATTAGATTGATTTAGGGGGAAAAACATGAAGAGGCTAAAGCTAAGATAAAATTGTTATGAAATCTAGAATTTTAAAGTTTAGTGTGAAACAGCATGTATCCATTTTTTTTTGGTAAAAGTCTTAGGTAAGTTCTCCTGGCCCTCTTTGACCAAAGGGCAAAGAGGCAAACAGGAACTAAACCAGTATATAAAAAGGAACGTTGTTAACTGCTATTAGCCTTCTAAATAAGATAAGCTGTCTGTTCTAAGCACCTGATTTGTAAAACAATGCTATGATTTTCCATACCCCCAACTCTGTAACCAAAGGGTATAAAACTGGCCTACACCAAAATTCTGTGGCCTTTAGGCTGCTCATCCAGGCCAGCTGTGGCCATTAAATAGAGTGACCTCTTTGGCACAGTGGAATCTGGTGTGTCTCTGTGGGTCACCTCGCAACAAGTGTGTGGAATTAAAGATTCATCTCATGAAAAGGCAGGATGCAAATATCACCCCTTACTTCACTGCTTGACTATCAGTGCCTACAAATCATATTGGAGCTCACCAAAATCTAATAAATTAATAGAATTCTCCCAGATAGCTGCATAGAAAGGCTACTAGCAGCCCTTCACAGTTTAGTTCTCATTTATGCACATTTTCTCATTCAATCCCCTTAACAATCTTAAAGGTTTTAGACTTGAAAAGTGAGGAAGTAATCCAAGAAATGTGGATTGACTTGCCAAAACCAGAATCTAAAATAGAAGTGTGTCCTGAACCCTCATTTGCTTATGCTATGCCTGATATTTTCACCAAAGCTGAAGGAAAACATTCATTCAAATTCCAGAAACACATATTTGAATTGTAACTTGCAACTCCATTGAACTAGCTCAGTACTTTTCAGGATGATCACAATGTAAATAGTAACTCATGATTTGCTAACGATGGGAAAAGGTATACCTGATAATACTGATCAGGTATGGGTCAGGTTGCTGCATAAAGAATTTTCATAGACACAGAGAACCTAATTATGTAAATCACTTGAGACATCCTCATCTAACTTTGACAAGAACTATCCAGCAATGGTCAGAAGGGAAAAAAGAAACAAATGAAGCTAAATCATTTCCTTAGACCAATCCAGAGCTGACTACAATACCACTTGAATTTTGCTACTGAAATTATTGATTAGGGGCTGTAGCATGTTGATTCAAGCCCCCTGAATGGGCTGCTGTATAGATTCACTGGGAAGTCAACTGAAATGGAGCTGTTTCTGCAAGACATAGTTTTATATTTACTGAAGCTTGAATCATTTCTCAAAATGTTGATGAACAAACTTCTCCAACTGGCAAGGAAAAAAAAAGTCACTGCATAGTTTCTAATCAAGGAGGATTAAAAGGCTGTGAAACTATATCCAATGCACAAATGTTGTAATTATGATAAATATTTGTCCTTTCTGTTTTCACTACAAACTCAAAAATCCTAGAGTCTGTGTTTGGCACATTCAGGAGATTACAGCCATCTGCTGGGAGACAAAGCTGTCAATTATAAAGCAATCTGGCTTTCTGTTCCATTCCATTTCCAGGTTAAATGTAGCCCAATTGAGGTAGAATCTTTTTATTATTATTATTGAAATTGAAAAGTTCTTGGTACCCTCTGCCCGTGACAGTACTCTTGAGATCTCAAGAGAGAGTCACAAGCCTCTGAACTTGAGGTTTGACATTTAAGGCCAACAGTATCTTGTACAGACCATTTAATAAGGTAAACCACTCTTAGGAAATAGCTGAGCTCTTTCTCCAGTTTGAACACAAAATGAGGGTTCATGCAATTAAATGTGCTTTAGGCAAAGGAGGAAAATTATGGTAAACTAAAACAGCTAAATGGAGATAGGAGTGTCTTTTCTCAGATCCATCTCATTAAAAGGGGGATGAATGTTTAAAAGGGAAGCTTTGTGTTTTTAAAAACAATTTTCTGTGACATGTAGAAAGCAGAGTGACCAATTTAATAACTTCAGATTCAACAACACTGAGAAAAGACCATTGAAAACAGTAGCAGAGGCATTTTAATGGAAGAGGCCACAGCCCTAACTTGTGGCCATCAAAGACCTAATGAAAGTGAATTAGCTTTTGTATTTGGCCAGATTCCAGGCCAGAAAATTCACCCTGATTCCTTGAATTCTTCCTGCAACTTTACTGGAAACAGTTATCTTCTGCTTTGTCTTAAAATAGTTAAATTGCCTTTCAACCAACTGTTCAGAAGCTTGTACTTCTCAGCAGCAAAGGAAACAAGAACTGGCTTTTAAGTAGTATAGAAAAAAAATAAAATTCTTACCCTGAAACACACATGGGTCAGGCCTGAGGACACCTCTGAGGAGTCATAGAGAGCTAATGACTAAGGCTCTGTTTACACAATGCTAAATGATGCTTTCTGAAAGAATTCTTCCTTAGACCATTAGTGATCTCAGAGAAAAGTGAAAATAAATTTGAACTTTCTCAAATGTATCCAATCCCTCTCCTCAATTTAATCCAATAAACATATATTGCATTTCATAATGCTAACAATCATGCACAGTAATTTCACCTACTGACTCTTGTGACCAAGAAAAGAAAAAAAAATGTATGTAAAGATAAATATTATATATCTTTATAATAGGTGAAGAGTCCACTGGAACCTGAAACATAAATTAACAACTACTTCTCAGTTTTAAATATTAAAATCCTTACCTGAGCTGGGCGTGGTGGCACACGCTTGTAATCCCAGTACTTGGGAGGCTGAAACAGCTACTTAGTGAGGCCCTCTGCAACTTAATGAGACCCTGTTTCAAAATAAAGAATAAAAATAGGGCTGAGGGTGTAGCTCAGAGGTAGAATGCCCCTGGGTTCACTCCCCAAAACTGCAAAAAAAAAAAAAAAAAATGCTTACCTGAACTGATTCAATTTAAATCAAATTGGATAGTAATTAAGGACATCTGGCTCTAGCCCTGGAAGCAAATTTGGCTTCCTGGTTCAGGAAGTTTAAGTTAAATTTCAAATTTACACTAATTTTTCCAGCTGCTTATATCCTCCAATATGGTGACTGCATTTCCCAGCAGAATCCCCAGTGCTTTAATTTCATCTTTTCTTCTCCCCTCTGCCTCTCTGACCCAGCTATCAACATCCTAGGTCTCATTCTGTCAGCTGAGGTGACTGTTAACATAATAAGGAAGAGTTGCTTAATCTTACTGTCTAGTACAGCAGTTCTCAACTACAGTGTCATAATATACTGCTAGGTTATAATCAACTGTGAAGTTTATTACAATTAATTTGACACCTATTCAGAGATTCCTCTACTTGGGGAGTTTCAATTTCAGAACGTTCATAGTCATAAATGAAACTTCCCAGTAAAAATATGTTAACTTTCCATCCTCAGCAAACGTCATTCATGAGTATTCCTGAAAATAATTATTAAAAAAGATCAAGATATGTACCCTCACCCCAAATATGCCAATTTGGCATAAAGATTATTTTGAGCTGTAAACAACTGAGAATCAACAGATGCAGGAAAAGTTGTCTGACCTCCCCTGATTTGCCTAAAAGCAGAACATGAAAGTGTCCCTATCTAGCAGAAAGAAGAGTGACCCTTACCACCAAAGATGGAGAGTGGACACTGAGATGAGTTTGCACAAATAGACTTCACTCAATTAGTCCTTGTCTTCCATTAGCCCTTCATGCATTTTCTTGTTGCTTCCCCATTACTCAATGTTCCTTTGAAGCCCAAATCTCTGTTCCTTTGTTAAAATAGTATATAAAATATCATATAAGCCTCTAAGTCTAATTACTTTTCTATGAACTCCAATGGACATAAATATTCATGAATATTGTATGCCTTTTCTTCTGTGAATCCATCTTGTTGTTAGTTTAAATCACAAGCCTCCAGGTACTAAACCTAAGAGGGCATAAGAAGAGTTTTTCTTTCCCATCACTGTCCAGAAGTTGTGTCAAAATTGGTATTATAAGGTTAATTAATACAAGAGAAGGATAGGAATATGGTAGAGATTGTAAAGCTCATGTACAGTAAAGTTGATGTTGACAGAAATTATTCTAAGGGCCATGATCATGGTCATTTGCACCTGCACATGGTCAAGTTGAAAGGCAAGAAGGAAAGCAAAGATAACTACGGAGTTCATCAGTGCCTATGTGGTACCCACTGCTTATTAACTTACAATAGCTCTCCATTTCTTCCTTAAACATACCTCCTAATTTCTCATCAGGTTTGATTTTATTCAGGAGAGCATTGCTTAATTGTTTAGACTAGTTAAAGGAAGTTTTCTTCTCATACAACATGTAAATTATATGGCATAGTTTTGATGGGGGATGTCGGGGACGTGTTTCTAAGTAGAAACACCTGTTTCTTGTCAATAAAAAAACAGACTTGCCAGGTATGGTTGTGCTTGCCTATACTCTCAGTACTTGGAAGACTGAAACAGGAGGATTGTAGGTTTGAGACCAGAATTTAGTAACTTAGGAAGACCCTGTTTCAAAATTAAAAATAAAATAAAAAAAGGGCTGGGTATATAGCTCAGTGGTAGAATGCCTCTAGATTCAATGCCCAGTACCACAGGGAAGAAGGAAGGAGGGAAGGAAGGAAGGAAGGAAGGAAGGAAGGAAGGAAGGAAGGAAGGAAGGAAGACTGACTCAGCTGGCATAAACCTTTTGTTGTTTGTTCTTTTTTCTTTCTACTGGAATAAAGATGAAATGTTGGGAATAGAGCAGCCACTTTACAACCATGAAGTTAAAAGTCACAAGCTAAGGGTAGTGGACCAGGAAGTAGAAGCCCATTTTTTAATGACTTCCTAGAGCATCAGTCTTGGACTACCCACCTTTGAAATTCTTATGGGAGAAAATTTCTGTTTGCTCCAGTCACTGGCAGGGTTTTTTGTTTGTTTGTTTGTTTTTTGTCATGTGTAGCCATTACAATTCCAAGTGACATAAACTGTTTCCACAGATTTTAATATTGATGAAACAGATCTATTTTGCGGGGAATAGTACTTAAAAGTTTTGATATTGAAGCTTTGAAAAACCAGCTCATACTTCTCTGTAGGAACATATATTGAATGCACAAATTAAGTTTCCCTTTTTTAACTACAGATCTATAAAAATAAAAGATCTAAGAAAGAAAAAATATTAAAAAGGCCCACAAGCAGACAGTTTAGTAATTCACTTTCTTTAATTTCTAATGAACTAGCACTGAAAAATTACTTATCTTTTTCTTAAGTGTATTGAATCATTCCTATTATAATGCCTCCCCTCTCCCTACTGTAACACTAAGGGACACTTTGGGAACTTGGCAAAACCTTGTACTCTACCCGGGAATCTGTGCTGTATGAGAATTTCCTTTGGTGTATTCATATAGGGAAATTTTTAAAACTTCCAGAATAGTAAAAGCAGCTGTGACTAGTTCTCTGGATTAGCACATTTCAATTTTAACAATCCCTTCTGAAAATGCAAAGTCTTGACCCAATAAAATGCTGTAGAGGAATGAGAAGGTATTAGGAAAATTGAGACTTTTGGGCATTCTTTAAAACTTGTTATTCCTCCATGCCTAAGACTCTTCTAGAACATGAATGCTACATAGAGTCTAAATTGGTGGAAAAGCTAACATAAGAAAGTGATGGCCTCCTTTACAGCTCTCTGACTGAGGCTCCTGGAGCTTTTCTCAGTAATCACCCCTTAGGGATCATTCCACCTGGAAGTCTCCATCCTCGGCTTTGCAGCTTGGGAGTCTCCCTTGACACCTCACTCCCATTAGAAGGCTCCACAAACATCAATCATCATTACACTCCCAAGACCTGCTTGCAGTCCAAAAGGCCAAAGTTTTCCCTGTTTATAATTATGCCACAAAGCATCCTGCAAGAGCCAAATACACAGGCAGGATTGCCAGCATTATATATACAACATCCAACTCATAAAGAACACACACATTTGTGTTGCCTGGAGTGGAACACAGCAGCTGCTTAACAGCCAAAGAGCATCACTGCAGAGCCCTGTGAAGCACAGGCAAATACCAGAGCTGATAGAACCCGCAGGAGGAATTTCAGGTGTAATCACCTGAGTTATGATACTGAGGTTAAATAGCGCCTATACTCTCTTATCTAAAAGGTACCCAGGATCTGTACCAGCCCCAAACGGCTTGGATCTTAGTTTTATAAGTCAGTAGTGGGAAGGGAGGTAATTCTCCAGTAGGACAGCAGCCCCTTGCTAGCTTGGAAGCCCTGCTTTTCATCCGGCACCACCTGCAAGTGCCCTTGGCTGCTCCCCAGAGAGGCAGGGATGCTGCCAAGCCCAGGGAGCCCATGAGGGAAGCCAGAAATGCAGCAGCAGGTGGCAGGCTTCCTGCCCCTTGTTGGGGCCATCTGGACTCTCCAACACACCTGCTTGGGAGGGTTTCCATGGCCTGGTTTACAAATGTAAATGTGCCTCCAAACATTCTACTCTGAGGCTCATCATTTGCCTTGATTTTGAGGGAGTTAATTATGCAACAACATCATTTCTGTGCTCCTTTCCCTCTTCCCTTATAAACTTTGGATAGCAAAAGAAAAAAAAAATTGTGCTTCTCAGTATTTTTTTTTAGTAGGATGAACAGATGTAAAAGTGCTTTCAATTCCTTAATAAAGGTGACATTAGGCCAGATTTGATATTATACAAAGTCCCACATAACATTTAAAAATGAGTTTTTTCAACCATAAAATTACTAATTGATCTGTCTTGTAGAAAGATGAAGGAAATGAATGCCTCTTTGAGTTTCATTTCTGTCAGGCTCCCAATTCCTTATTTTATGTAGTACAAAATGAATTTTAACAAAGTAGCCTCCAAATTTCAAAATATTTCATTACCCTGCAGAAGTAATTGGCATATTTAACTCCCTTTTCCTTTCTTGGTGTCTGATTTTCTAGTCTTGAAGTCAATGTTCCATTCCACATGTTCTTCCATATACCATTTCAGAGAAATAAATTAGAATGGGGAGGGCCTATGACAGAAAGAAAGTCATTCATTTAGCCACTCAACAAGCATTTACGGAATTTCTGCTGGGTATCAGACAATGTTTTTAGCTGCTTTTCAAGACAGTAGAGTGCAAAATACAAAACTATTCTTGTCCCTTTAGAGTTTCCATTCAATACAATAGGACAATTCAGTAAATATGCAATTCCATAAAATTCAAGCGATGATCATTACTATGAAGGAAATTAATGGGTAGGGTGACAGAGGTAGGATACATGTATGCTTTTATTTGTTTTTGTTTTTTTTTTAATAAGAGAATCTGGATGTCTTTCTGATGCAATCATATTTGAGCAGAAACTTGAATAAAGTGAGTGCGCTATTTTAGTGATAATAAGTAGATAGAATAACCTTCCTTCTATTTTTCCTTATATACATCAGAAAAAGGTTAATCTTTTTTAAAAAGACATCTAGTTACTTTGTCTAAACTGGGAAGCTACAGCAGAGGTAAGAGGGTGAACCAACTAGGATGGAGAACCTATCTGTCCATGCCAGAATATGTATTTTTATGCCTCCCATGACTCTATGTGACAATTCACTGGAGTAGATGGTCTGATCTTCCATTACAACTGGGAAAGCAGAGTCTTGAGGACCTCAGGAGGCATGGTAGTAGAATGTTCAACTTATTCTTTGCTGTATTACCAGTTTTTGTGGCATAAAATAACAGCAGTTAATTTTGCTTGTGAATATGCGTTGTAGTCAATGCTAAAAGAGCAGGATTATGTCTGCTATATGTGGCACCATTTGGGGAGTAGAATTCAGGGTAGGGAAACCATTTCCTCTTGGGTGGCTTATTGCCACCAGTTGGCAAGTTGGTGCTGGTTATCTGCTGGTATAGAGTACCTAGGTATGAAGGCCTGTGTGCCTCCATTTTTCTTCATGCATGTTGTGCTTCCTCACAGTATGGCGACTGGATTCTAGGCAAGTATTTTAAGACAGAGAACAAAGTAAGAGAGGAGATTATGGCATTATGATATTGCAGTCACAGTCTTGGAAATCCCATAAGCCCAGGTCTACATCTCACTAAAGTCAGATTTTCAGGAAACGGATAGCACCCTAGCACCTAACAAAGGCATTTTCCCAAATAGAAAACGTTCTCTGCATCCATTCATTTAATAATGTGCATTCCTGAGTGCCTGCTGCACAAATGTAAGAACTGCCTTCTCTGGAGTCCAATTGCTCGAATTTATATCCTAGCTCTGCCACTCAGTTTCTCTGTACCCTATTTTTTATTAAGTACAAAACTTCAATATTCAAGGAAGTTACAGAAAATTTTCATACAACTAATAAAACCAGTAATACCTATCCCTATAACATTAGCATCTCAGTCCGATTACCTAAAACAATAGATCTCATTGCCCCCAAGTATTTCTTGCCCTTACGCAAGGCTTTAGCATCTGTTTCATTTGCTGGATTTTTCTCTGCCATTATTCCTGCCACCAGGAATAAATCTATAGATGATCCATCTACCATACTGGTCTCTAATAATAATTTGTCCTTCTTGTCATAGTCTGTTCAGTCTGCTATAACCAAAAAATGCCATAGGCTGAGTGATTTAACATGCATTTATTTATCATAGTTCTGTAGGAAACTCAGAAGTCTAAAATCATGGGACTAGCAGATTCAGTGTCTGGTGAAGGTCCACTTTGTGGTTCATGGATGGCCACCTTTTGGTTGGGTGTGATAGAACGGGTGAGAGAGCTCTCCAGTGGTTTTTTTTTTTTTTTTTTTTTTTTACAAGAGTACTAACTTTACTCATAATCTAATTTCTTCCCAGAACACCCACTTTCTAATACCATTCCACTGGGGGTTAAGAATTTTATGGGAGACATAAACATTCAGTCATAACAACCCCTCTTTAAACAATCGTATCTCTCATCCCACTTCAACCACCCACTCTTACAGCCATATACTGGATTTCATATCTTTCTAGCTTACTTCTTTTAAATACTTACATTTCAATAATTCTTCAGTCCATCATGAGTTTTAATCTACTCTTTGTTACCACCTCTCATGTCACTACTTTCTTCCTTACCCAATCACATTGTGGGGGAGGGGATACTGAGGATTGAATCCACCCAGCATCATTCTACCTCTAACCTACCCGAGCCTTTTTTATTTTTTTTATTCTGAAATGGGATCTTGCTAAGTTGTTGAGACCTCAAACCTATGATCCTCCAGTTTCAGCCTCCTAAGTACTGATATTATAGGTATGCTCCACTGTGCCCAGCTACTAATAATCAAGTCTTTGCATACTCTCTCCACAATTTGACCTTTGTTTTATATATTACATTATTTTTATATTGCTGCTGTAACCAATTACCACAAACTTTTGGCTTAACACTCATTTGCTATCTCATAGTTCTACAGATTAGATGTCTGGATGGCTCTTAGCTTCAGGCTCCAGGGAAAAATCCACTTTCAAGATAATTCAAGTTGACACATCTGTTTCCTTGTGAATGTAAGATGGATGTTTCCATTTCCCCCTATTTTTTGGCTAGAGGACACTCCCAGCTCCTGAATGATTCTCTCTAATCCTTTCATGTGGGAAGCTCCATTTCAGAGCCAACTACTATATCTCACATTCTAAATTTAATTGATCTCCCACTTGGCCTCATCTCTCTGCTTTTAATAGCTCAGACAATTACATGAAATCCACCTGGACAACTCAGGATACTTGCCCTATCTTACTGTTACCTGTTCAACAACTTCAACTATATCTGTAATATCCCTTTCAGCAGGACCTGGGCTAGTACCTGATTTAGTAATTAAGGGATGGGAGAGATGTCTTTAGAGTTCTACCTACTATCATACTTGTAATTGGTATATGAAAACTTCAGCTTTTTGCTTAAACCCAAGTCCTCACCCCTCAACAACTATTCCATTGCACCTCAGTGTAGTAAAGGAAAAACATACAATGTGCTATCTGGGCTCCCTCTGAATTTGTGCTGGCAAATAACAAACTGTCTTTAGCATAACCCACCAATGGTTCTATATTTCCTTAGGCAATTCCTGTTCATATTCTGCCAATATAACACTGCACACCTTTTCCTGCTCTTTAAAACTCTAATCTTCTTCATAATACTTGATGTTCAGATGATGACCTCAACTTCACCGGAGGGAAGATTCCAAACAATCCAAAGAAAACTTATTTATTTCACAACCATCATCCAAGTCATCTGTGTGCACCTCTACGCATCTATGTCACCTTTCTGTTCCAATTTAATGTTTGCTGCTCTTACTTAAGAGCAATCACCCATGAGTATACTTAATACCATCCTCTCTTGCCTATTCAGTGTCTTTCCTATTTGCAATCATCCTTTCTTTCCCACATCCTTTTTTTTTTTAACTGAATTGGCTTCCATTACCATACAAAAATATAGAAATATCTCCCATTTAAAAAAAAAAAATCCTCCTTTAGTCAGGGCATATGACTTCTAGATGCAAAGTAGCAAATGTTGGACCTATTAACTCACATTGTGCTAGAACTTGCCCGAGAATGGAATGCACAAAAACCTAAGGAAGTGTACAAGCATTCAATATCCAATAATTTAAAAATAATAACTTAAGTCTGAGGGTCTGGCTTACTGGCAGAGAGCTTGCCTCGCATGCACAAGACCCAGGCTCTATCCCCAACATTGCAAATGAGAAAATGATGGTAATTAATAAAAATTTAAAATTAAAGCTTTTTAATTGGTTCATTTTGGGTTTCCACATTAACTGGTAGTCTGGATAAATTTCCTCTCCTGCATTCCCACCAAATTGCCTCTGCCCTTAAATTCCATGGAAGCCCATAGGCATCATTTTGCTGCTCAACTTTATAGCAAAACTACTCCAACAGTTGCCTATATTTGCCACTTGTAATTCTTTTACAGTTATTTCACCTCCAACCCATCGTAGGCAGGCTTTCTTCCCCCTATAATTTACTGATATTCCACTCATCAAGGTTATCATGCAACTCCAACATGCCAAATTGTCAACAACTTCTGGCACAGTTAATAAATCCCCTGTTCTTAAGACACTTTATCTTCTGGGTTTTCTTCCATCTTGTTGTCTATTCTTTCTCAGCTTAATTCTCCTTCTTAATTCTCTTTCTTCTTGACCTCTAATACTGAACCTCCTCAGGCTTCAATCCTGAGCTCTCTTCTATTTTCTGTCTATATTCTCTCTATAGTTGAGTTTATTATCAGCAGTTTTAAGCATTTTCCATAGCTTGATGACTCTCAATTTTAGCTTTCTAGCTCTGACCTCTTGTCTGAGCACTAAATTCATTTACCATTTGCTTACTCAACATTGCCACATGGTTGTCTAAACACATTCTCAGAACTGGCATGTTTTCAAATAAAATTCATGTCTCCTATCTCTCCCCTTTCCCTCTCCCATTCATTTCTCTTGTTTCTCTCTTCTTGTTCAATGCTACAACCATTGCCTAGTTGCTCATATCAAAGATTTATTAGTCAGAGAAGCAGAACCAATACTATGCATGCAAATATAAAATATTTATTTTAAGGAATAATTTCACATGATTTTGAGAGTTTGCAAGTCTGAAATCTTCAGGGAAGGAAGATGGGCTCAAGACATTGGAAAGAGTTCAAGTTCATGTTGCAGTTTGAGTCCAAATGCAATCTAGAGGCAGAACCTCTTCCTCAAGGGACCTCAGTTTTTTCTCTTAAATCTTTTAACTGATCAGATGAGATTTACCCACATTATGAAAGGTAATCTGTTTTGCTCAATGTCTACCAACTTAAATGTTATGGTATCTAAACATTTTCTTGGCAACATCTAGATTGGTATTTGAAATACTGGGTACTTTAGCCTAGCCAAGATGAAATATAAAACTAGCAACCACAATCCACTACTTGTCAAATCAGCACCCATTCACATCACCACACTTGATCTCCAAGTAAAGAAAATGACACAGTCATACGTTTCCCCAATGTGAAACAACTATCCTGTGTAAAATCAGAACCCGGTCTTATTCACGTCAGGCATAGTTACCCTAGTAAAAGGCTATTAGGTTCTTTGGAGATGACTAGAAGAAAGATTAATAGTAATATTTTTTGTGGATATAATGTGGTTCTTCTTTAAGGAGACCCAGACTCCCCTTTGTTTGAGAGGTTCTGAGCCTCTAAACTGGCTAAAGTCTGAGAATTAAGGGATTGCGACTCTTATTATGATTCATTTAGATTTTCTGTTCCCTTGAGCTAGAATTCTCCACTTATACAAATTGAGTAAGAACTTATTGGACTTCACAACTATTTCACTTCCAGGAACACAATGATTAACTAGCCAACACTGTAGGTCTCTGTGAGTCATATGATTCTGATTGCTATTTTGATCCTCCTATCTATCATGATAACCATGCCCACCTTGTCTTTGGCAACTCAATATCATCCCGGCCACACCAGAATCTAATTACTGCCATTGTATTTAGGTTTTCTAATTCACTGGAAGCAGTTTCTGCTATAATTTCTGACCTACAAAAGGGCAATAACAGCTCTTCAAAAATGCTCTTATGCTCACAAATTTATTTTTCACAGTCATGGTGAAAGTTGTGTCCTCTGGAACTTGCCATTATGGGTGGCAAGATCTTAAGTGACAAATCTATTCTAACATTTCACCCCATACACTTGAATAACTTTTTTCTATAGTATACTCAGGCAGTTCTATTATTTCAATCCATGTGGTGTAGGGTAACATTTGGTTCATGTATCAGCCAACTGAATAAACAAACAATTGGAACTTTGTCTAACCACCTGTATTAGTCTGTTTTCCATTGCTATAACACAAACCAGAGGCTGGGTACTTTACAAATAAAAGCAGTGATCTCACAGTTTTGAATGCTAAACATCCAAGACTGGTGACCTCATCAATTCAGCCTCTGTGAGAACCTCATGGTGGAGGTTAGAACCTCCGTTACCATGACAGGAGTGTATGGCCAAACAGGAATCCAGAGAGATTCAGGGCTCAGGCTCTTTTATAACACTCTATTCCCATTGGAATTAACTCTATTAATCCCTTCTGAGGGCTGAGCCCCCAGTTCACTAACCACCTCCTGCTAGGTCCCACCTCTTACATCGGCACACCAACAACCAAGCTTCTGGCACATGAACCCTTGAAAATTATCATGTCTTCCTTCAAGCTGCAACAGAATCTTCACTTAATGGGCCATATCAAAGTACTCTATCTCATCCAACTTTATGGTTTTTCCACAAGTACCCTATGCTTTTAATAATGTGCATTCTCACACAGATTCTCCAAATTTCTGTATATATAAATAGAGAAATCATGTAATTTTTTTGGAATGTAGCCCACATTCTCATGGCCAAAATTTGTATCTCATCTTTAGGAGCCTCCTGAAACTTGAGTCCAGTAATAGATATAGAAAAAAAGAGAAGTTGTGGGGGGTGGTCCTGAGGAGAATCTACAGTGTTTTCAAGGTGATTACTTCAGGGGAGGTCACTACTATTTCCTCAGGAAAATCAAGGGCTTCTACCAGCAAAGAATAATCATCAGAATTTAGGGGTTCAATGTTTGTAACTTCATCAAGATGTTCCATATGCCCCCACTAAAATTCTCAGGATTCTATTCCTCCTCAGTTAATTTCCTTATTTTAAGAGCATACACCCTGTGGGGCTGGAAATTCAATTTGCATTATTATTTAGTCACTTTCAGAATGAGACTCTGGGTTTAGCAATCTCAACTCTTTAGCTACAGGAGAAAAGGGTTCCTTTCAGAGCAGTTCTAGAAACTCTCAGGTCATTGACATAGTACATGAGCTAGAAATGTGAACCCCTGAGTCTATCTTTTTATTTTCCCACTTTGTTCAGAACAATTAAGAATAAACAGCCAATCTCATTTTACTTATTATTTAGACAAAAATGTTCTAGGGTATCAAATATGTAGTCTTTCAAAATCTTGTCTCTTGCAAGTATATGGTTAGTAGTATCTACTGGCCATATTTTTGGGGATCTTGATTGCCACCTTGCACCATGTACTGTCTGTGCTCTTTTTTAGAAGAAGAATCATTAGTATCTTTAAATCTAACCAGATTCAAGAACCAATTTCAGAAATCAATTTAGAAACTCATTCTTATAATTCTATTCCTCTAGAACAACTTGTTACCCAAGTTTATACAAGTCCTGGTTCTTCAAAAATAAAACCAGGAAGGAATGTGTGTGTGTGTGTGTGTGTGTGTGTGTGTGTGTGTGTATGTGTGTGTGTGTGTGTGTGTGTGTGTGTGTGTGTGTGTGTGTGTTTTGAAAGAGAAAGAGAAATTTATTTTAAGGAACTGGCCCATAATTGTAAAGCCTGGCAAGTATAAAATCTGCAAAAAATGCCAGCAGGCTGGAAATGAAATGAAGAGTTGATTTTGCAGTTCAAAGACAGTCTAGAAGCAGAATTTCTTCTTCTTTGCAGGATCGTGGTCTTATATCTTAAATATTTCACCTTTTTGCATGAGGCTGACCCATGTTATTGAGAGGAATCTGCTTTACTAAAATCCACTGGTTATAATGTTAAATACATCCGAAAGATACTTTTATGAGAACATCTAAACTGGAGTTTCACTCAAAACTAGCTTCCATGGCCTTGCCAAATTGATACATAAAATGAACCATTGTCAGACCTGGGAGTCATCTGTGGTGTCTTTTATTCTCACCACATATTTGATTCATCAGCTCTACTTTCAAAATACATCTTGATGCTAATCACTTGTCATATATGTTACTATTAGCATCCTCATCCAAGCCCCCATCATCTCTTACCTAGAGTTTCTCTAGGTAAGTACTCTCTTTATAATCTTCTTATTTTGACTCTGCCTGCTATCCCACTGGGATCCAGCTCTCTGAGCCCATCATGTATACAGCAACCAAAATGGTCTATTTAATGGCCTAAATCTAATTATTCCACTCACTAGCTCAAACCTCCAGTGGTCCCCATAAAACCCAAAGCAAATCCAAAATTTTGTATCATCATCTGCAATCCTACTCATTCTGGCCCTTATCTCTTTCTATTACTTTATTTGGCATTCATCAGCAATTTCACTCACATGCTATTATCTGCCCAATGATATTTATGTTCCTTTTGTCTAGAAAACCTGCTCCCTAGACATTCCTATGGCTTCATCTGGATCATTGCTCATAAATCATATCCTTATAAGCCTTTCAGGATTACCCTGTTTAAATCAGCAATGTCATACAGTATTTTATTATGCTGTGACTTCTGTTCATAGGCATTGCCATTTTCTTGCTTCCTATTAAATATGTGCTTACTTAATGCCTTTTTTCCAAAGTATAATAAAACCTCCATGAGGACAGGGACTTTCATGCCTTATTTCCTGCCAAGTTCCCAGGCCCTAGAACTGGGCCTAATAGATAATGATAATCAGTCATATTCTCTTGCAGATTTATAAGCAAGAGACCACATTGCAGGATAAGAAGCTAGAGCAGCTAAGGAGTAGCCAGTCTTGTTTTTTGCTGACTATAGGATTCCTGGCCAACAAGTGTATTTTTCATCACTTTGAGTACATCACCTACTGCTTTCTGGATTCCAGGCTTTATTACGAGAAAGTTAATGTGAATCTTATGGGGTAAATTGAGATGAACACTCCCTCTTGACCCCATAGATGTTAACAATGTGCCCAACGGTGTAATTCTTTGCTTGCCTCCCTCCCTTCCTTCCTTCCTTCCTTCCTTCCTTCCTTCCTTCCTTCCTTCCTTCCTTCCTTCCTTCCTTCCTTCCTTTTTTTCTTTTTTGGTGGTGGTACTGGAGATGGAACCCAGAGGTATTTTACCTCTAAGCTACACACCCAACCCTATTTTATTTTGAAACAAGTTCTCATGAAGTGGTGGAAAGCCTCTCTAAATTGCTGAGGGTGGCAACGAATGCGTGACCTTCCTGTCTCAGCCTCCCAAACCCTGGGATTATAAGCATGTGCCACCAGGCCCACTCTATGGTGTAATTTTAAAATTGCAACACAGGCTATTCATTTCTGTCTCACTCTGCAAAATCCATGAAATCCTTGGCTTTTAAGCCAACAGTTTTCAATGGCTATGTTTCTGGTCAAGGTTATTCATAACAGATAACCAATGACCCTCTTCCCAAGAGGAAGGCTAAATCTCGTAGCTATCAATGTCTTCAAAAACAGCAGTTTACTGGAAAACAGAGAGCTGTCATTTCAAAGAACAACTATTGGACATAAGAGGTAGGAGTTGGAGGCATTCCCAAATGTCTTGGTCCCTTTACACAGCTGTAACAAAATACCTTAGGCTGGGTTATTTATTAAAAGCTAAAGTTGATCTCTGTAGTTCTGAGGACTAGCAAGTATAAGATCAAGATCCCAAGATATTTACTGTGTGATGAGGATTGGCTTCCTCCTTCCAACATGGTACCTCGTTGCTGTGTCCTCACATGCTGGAGGGGTGGAAAGGCTGAACTCACTATCTCAAGCCCTTTTCTTTTTTCTTCCCCCTCCCCTTGTTCTTTTCTTTTTGTTTTTCTTCTGCAGTGCTAGGGATTGAACCAAGGCGGATTTCTACCTTTGAGTGACAACCTCAGCCATATATATATTAATAGGATCTCAAAAACTTGCTGAGGGCCTCACCAAGTTGCTGAGTCTGGCCTTGAACCTATAGTCCTCCTGTCTCAGCCTCCCAAGAACTGATATGACAGTTACATGCCACAGGGTTGGCATGAATGCTCTTTCCTAATGGTACACATCTCTCTGGGAACTTGGAGCCTCAGGCCTAAGCACCTCCTGAAGGCCCCACCTCTCAATACTGTGGCACTGGGGTTGGCATTTCAGCAAGCATTCTGGATGGGCATACACATTCAAACCACAACACCAGATAAACAAGGGCCAAGAGAGTGTCTCATGCCACTAGATGTGTCTGGCATGAGAGGAGTCCAATAGGTTGAACTGAAGGACATTGGAAAGGAACTCAGAGCTGCAGCTCTTGGAACTTTCTTCTTCAGACTTGTCTTGGTGGCTGCAGATCTCTGGGATGGCACCTAGTAGCTGCAGGCCCAGGTTGGGCAGTAGGCTCATGCAGCCAGCAATCACTGGTGGTGCTCCATCAGGCGGTGGTCCTCTGGGCTCAGCTATGCCATTTCGTGCTCCAGCTTCTCCACGAGCTGTTGCCAGCATGCCAGCAGCTTCTATTGCACCACCACATCTCAGGTCAGCTCCTGCAGGATCTCAGCAGCCTGTCACTCCTCTGGCCATGGCTGCCTGGGGATGGCCAATGGTGAGGCCGGGGACTGGGCCTGGGGAGCTCGGTGGTATGGCTCCACCTGGACTCCCACCTCAGCCAGTGCCCCATGCCCAGCCTCCTCCTGTGCTGGACTGGCAGGGAGTGGAGCCGCAGAGGAGTTTGCAAAATACATAGTTGTAGGCCTTTTCAAGCCCACTCTGCCAATTCTCACAACATTTACCATAACTCATTTTGAAGTCGGCTTCCACATTTTCAAGTGAGTTATAGTAATGACCCCACTCCTTAGAACCAATATTCTGTATTAGTTTTCCATTACTATAACAAAATATCTGGACTTTGGTGCTTGTAAGGAAAAAAAATATTTAGCTTACAGTATTGAAGGCTGAAATGCCAAACATCTCAGTGCTGGTTCTTGCCAGGGCTCTCCTGGCTGCATCACCTCATGACAAATGACACCTCAGTGGAGGTGAAATAGGAACAGATCCCATCACAGGATAGGAAGGACAGACCCTATCACAAGACAAGAGATCAAAGAGGCTGGAGAGTTGCCAGGCTTATTCTTTTGTAATGGCCCCTTCACAAGAACTAAGTTAGGGGTCTCTTAATCCCACTCGAGATGACCTTCCACCTCTTTTTTTTTTTTTTTTTTTTTTTTTTTTTTTTTTGGTACTGGGAATTGAACTCAGGAACATTCT